>CAJVQA010010374.1:0-11432 GCA_910591915.1 Cetraspora pellucida | reverse complement strand
ATAAATTATTTTATTTATATTTTGTAAAATTTTAATAAAAATTAGTTGTAATTTAAAAAAGTTTTATAAATAGTATAATTTAATTTTATATAAAAATTTCAAAATACTATATAAAACTATATAAAAATGATCTATATACCCTCTACCCTTAATACAAAGATAAAAAGTAATTTAATCTAAATATAAAGTAGTAAAAATTATAAAGTTGTTTTAAGTTTGAGAAAAATAATTTTAAGCTAAGAAGATAGTTTATTATTAAGTTTAAAATTGTCCAAAATATGAGTGAAGATTAGTATATTAAAAAAATAATACTAAAGACAAGATAAATCTGAATATTAAGTTTAAAGTATGTTTATTGCAAGATAAGATCCAATAAAATATGCTTGTTAATAACTTTGAATATTTTTATTATAAAGTTTAGCAGCAGTATAAACTATAAAAGAAAAGAGTTTTATTAATTCAAGATATATTTAGAACTCAGTTAGAATATTTAATATTTGTTTAAATTTCTTGTTAGAATAACTAATACTTATACAAGTCTCATGCTAAGATAACTAATACTCATTTAGGTTTCTTGCCAAAATAACTAATACTTATTTAGGTTTTTTGCTAAAATAACTAATATTTGTTTAGGTTTTTTGCTAAAATAACTTTCTAATACATCCAGAAATGTCTCATCTAAAATAATTTGTTTTTTTCTAAAATTTTAATCTTTTTGTCAGAAGGTACCAAATATTATTATTATTTTTTTTAATATTAAAAGTGAGTACTTGTAATTTAGACTTTTATTAATAGTATGTTTAAGCATTGTAATTGTATTATAATAGTCACAAAAGGCAACTATAAAAAGCATATACAACTAGCTATTTATATAACTTTAGTTATTGTCTAATTTAAATAGTTTATCTAAAGGTTTTATACTAGCTGTCATATCTAAAATCTGCTTGTAAATTCTTTATTTAAACATTCTGATTCTTGTATTCATCTATCTATTTATTTTACTAACTGCTTTAGTTTTTACTAGTGCAAATATATTATAATACTAGGTTTTTAAAGTAGTTTACTTATATAAAGAATCTTTAACTTTATATTAAACCTATTAGAGCCTTCTGTTACCTAATTTTCAGCTAACTCAATATTGCTATAGCCAAAACCAATATTTGCAATCAAAGTAACCTTTAAACTGCCATACTTTTGTAGAGTTTATATAATCCTAGCACTTTTTTTACAATCTTATTAGTATTTTGTATACTTTTGCAAGTTTTTTTATACTACTAATTTAGTTAGCTTTGTATAATGTGACTTTATATTTGGTTCAACTAATAGCTAAGTTAATAAACCTCTTTATTTAGGATTTTTGTATATACAGGTTATCTGTTCTAAGTTTTTATTTCTAAATCAAGATTTTTATAAATAGTATTATCAAAGAACATACTATCTTTTTATTTAAAATTTTTAAACAGAGCTTCTTATAGAGTATATACTTTTCAGATTTATTTATATAACATTGCATACCTTCTAAAGTTAGTCTTAATACAATCAGAATTACAGAGTTACAACTTCAAATTAGTGTTACAAATCAGCAAATTTTTTCTAATCGATTAGTTGATCATTATTTTTTCAGTTGGTTGCAACTAATTGATTAGTTGCAATTGATCAATTAATTGATTAATTAATTAGTTGCAACTGGTCAATTAATTGATTAATTGATTGGTTTATTTTTTTTAATATTAATAGTAAGGCCATGCTTTTATCTTTATTAAATATTTAATTAAGATTTTATATAAAATACAATACTGCTTTTAAAATATTATAGAAAGAATAGAAGCTCAGACTACAACCTAAACCAACTGAAGTGGCCAAGACTTACCTAGATTTAAGTGTTAGTAATTATGTATAGAGAATTAGTTTGATATTTAATCTATTGGGTATACTAGGAGTTTATTTTTGAACTAATAGAATTAAGTAAAAGAGAATGTGATGAAAGTAAAGCAGCATTTGAAAGTGTATTATATTTAGGAGTTTAAGCTGTAGATTTTGAAATACAATATGGAATCCAGATTTTATAATAAATTTGTTGGTTGAGATGAAGTAAAAACTTGATAACAAGTGTTGTAGCTAGGGGTCTGCAACCTGGGCTCATGCCCATGCTCAATAAAGAATCTAGGCATGAGCAGGGGCCTAAAGACTTAGATATAGGCATAGGCATAAAACTTTGGCATAGGCATAGGCATGAGCAAAAAAATTTGGCATGGACATGAACATGGGCATAAAAATTTGACATGAGCATGGGTATGAGCATAAAAATTGACATGACATAAGCATGGGCATGAGCATAGGCATGAGTATGGGCATTTGCCTAGGCATGAGCATGGGCATGAGCATGGGCATGGGCATGGGCACAGGCATGGGCATAGGCACAGGCACAACATAAACATAATAATTTGATACTCTAAATTACAGCTGTTTTTTTACAGCTATTATCATTATTCCTGGAACACCTTATGAAAAATTAACTGAATGATTATTTTGCCAATTTGATAAATCATTAGTTTTAGCATGATTAATGTAATGTTTATTATTTACAAAAATAGTTTAAAGTTTGGTATGTATAAAAATGCTAATCAATTTATAAATTAAAACTTATGTAAAACTACAAGGTTTTAAATGATCTTTACTTTCACATGTCTCATTTCTAATTGTAACTCATGCAAATATTAGTTAGGCTTTTTTTCTATTAAAGTCTTAAAATATTTTATATCATTCAAATTAATACTTAATTTCTTACAAGTAACAGAAGTCTTTTAACATTAGCAAATGAGTGATGCATTTTGAAATTAAAGAAAAATTTTAATCATATTTAAAATTTTAAAATCAGAAATGAAATGAAAAATTAAATAAAGTTAATATATCACTCATTTGTCATCTATTTTTGTCATAATTAGCTTTCCACACATTAACTTTAAAACCCTCTATTGGTTGAAAACTTGACTTATTGAAGATCTGCTAACACCCAAGTGTTTAGCAGTTGTTCGAATTTATAACTCTCCTAAATTTTTTTTAACTAAATATGATTCTAAAGTGTAATACTTAACTAGAGTTATATCGATATTGGTTATTCAGTCATCATCGATTAATAATTGTCACTGCAAATTGATTAGAATCTATGTATATACAGTACCAGGTTTTAGGCCATCTTTATAAACAATAAACAGTCATATTGATCATACCGAAATCAATAACTTATCGAAACAACAGAATAATCACTTGGTTATAGCTGTTTTCATAAATTCTGAAAAATCTGACAAAAATGAACTGACCAAATATTTGCTAATTCGATAAGTTTTAATAAACTTTTGATCTGAATATAATTATATCCGAATCAAGAGTTTATTAAAAACTTATCGAATAGGTAAATATTCAGTCGATTCATTTTTGCCAGATTTTCCAGAATTTTTATGAAAACAGCTGTAATTTTTTACAAGGTGTTCCAGAAATGATGATAATAGCTATAAATTTTGGAACATATGAAAAATTGCCTATAAACGAATCGATAAGTTTTTGATATCAGCTGATGTCAGTGACTTATTGATTCTGGCTCGTAACTTATCGATTCGGTTATTAGAAAATCAGAATTTATGAAAACAGCTATAACAAAAATATATACATTGTTGTGTAATATCTTATTACCAAAATCACAAACTTATTGAATCAGCTAAATAATCATTTGGTCAATTTTTCACCAGATGTTTCAAAATTTATATGAACAGCTGTAACATAAATAAAATAAAAATTAAAGAGAAAATAAATTAATACATATTCTCTATGATTATGTACAAATTATTTTTAATAAAATGAAATTATATAGCAAAAATTTATAGCTTATTTCTTAAATCAATGAATGTTTTTTACTGCATACTCATGATCTAAAATAAACTCAATAATAAATAGTTTATTTTAAATATTCAGATTATTGATTTAAACCAGATACTGTATATTTGAACTATGAATACCATCTATTTTATATTATTTTAGTAGATATTGATCTGCTATTGAAACTAAATGATATATAGACATGAATCTTATCCTGATTAAATTTATAATTTTAATTCTTATTATTTTATTAATTTATTATTATTATTTTATTATTTAAATTGATTTCATTTAATTATAGATATAATTCCAATTCAGGTGATGAAAGAGAAATTCAAAGAACTATGTTAGAATTCTTGAAACAGTTGGACAGGTTTGATTCTAGAGGAGATGTTAAGAATGAAAACCTGAAAACTGATCATAGTAAATCATTAAATCAGTTTTCAGGTTTTCACTTTCATACACTCATATAAACCTAATAGGTTATGTCTGTTGTTGGTGTATTTCAAAATAATACTGATTCAATAGTTAGTGTTATGAAACTTGAGAAAGCACCTACAGAAACATATTCAGATATTGGTGGTTTAGAATAACAAATTCAAGGAATTAAAAATCTGCAGAATTACTCCTAACATATTCATAACATTATAAAGAAATGGGGATTAAATCTTTAAAAAGTGTAAATTCTACTGCATATAGCATAGTGGGCTTTCATTGTAATTGGCCAATTTTTGTATATTATCTCATGATATAGTAAAAATTTTATTAGTAAATCCAGTCTATCATCCAATCATAGAAAAAGCCTGCTATGTCACATGATACAGCTTAAGCCAGCTCAGCTGGTTTTGTCAGCTCAGCTAAAAAGCCATAGCTAAGTTAGCTTACTTTAAGCTGATTCCATCCTAATGGTGAGTTGATCTGGAAACCTTTATTAATGTGGGGCATTGTATCAGGCACTTGTGCTGAACACTTTGTGCCAGGCACTTGTGTCACATTTGTGTCCAGCACTTCATGCCCATGCCTTAGTAGTGCCTAGCATTTTGTGCCCATGCTTTAGTAGTGCCTGGCATTTTGTGCCTATGCCTTTAATAGTGCCTGGCATAAGTGCCTATGCCTACAATAGTGCCTGGCATTTTTATGCCTATAGGCATTGGCATGGCATGAGGTACAAGTGCTTGGCATGATGCCTATATGCCTGGCATGGGCATTTGCAAATCCCTAGTTGTAGCTACTTTTTTAGATGACAGATTTGCAATAATATTAATAAGTTTATTTGGTATTAGATCTGTTAGAGTTGAAAAGATTGAGGATAGATCTGGTATGCTATATATAGTTATACTTCTCAACAGCTTAATTTAATTATATAAATTGGTTATAGTATTTGAAGTAATGTCGAGTATTTTAGTGTTTAAAGTATGTTGTAATAAAATGTCTATAAGGCTGTATAGCAATTTTTAGATTACAGACTGTCTAGTGAAGATGAGAACTAATTTGATGATATTGGTGACAGATAGGTGAGTATGTGTGATATTATTTATGTAGAATATGTGAAGTAGAAAGATCATTTAGTAGAATTTTGATTCTAAAAGATTTAAGAGTAAAGGACTAAAAGCTGTATAAGAAGTTTGAGATTTTTTGATTATTGTTAATATATAGTCAAATAGCTTGCCAATTAACTTGGTTAAGAATTTTGTGTTATTTTTAAAAATGGTTTTGTGTAATCTATAATGCATAAATATATATATGTCATATTGTACAGATACTACAACAAATAGATAATTCTAAAAAAAAGTTTTCAAAGTTTAAAGTATATGCTAGATTGTAAATATTGTAGGGCATAAAGGTAAGATATGACAGATTATAATGGCTGCATGTAAGTTGGTCTGCAAGGTTGTTGTACAGATTGTCCTAATGAGCAGTAACTTTGTGAAAGATAATATGAGTGTTGTATGATTTGATGAAGTTAATAAGTATATTCCATAATGAGAAGTATAATATATATGTATAAGATAAAATATAAGTTGAGTTTGAAAGACTGTAATATTTAGAAATTATAAACTATAAGTCAGTATATATATGTATAATACAGTTTCTAGGAGCAGCAATAAAGGCTGTTAAGATAGCAGTAAGCTTAGCTTTAAATAAGTAAGACCAGTATTTTATTTGGACTTGAAAGGTATACAGTATATTGTTGTTTAAAATTTGGATCTATCTGATGCCTATAGAGCATTATGAAGTGCTCAGGTTGATAACAGAGCCATCTATATAAAAATGAAGTTCTGATAATTGTGCATTGTAGTTAGCAATTTGTTGTAAATTGTCTGTTAAAATACTAGGTTCAAATATTGTTGAAATTAAGTATATTGTAATGTTAATATTAGGAGAATTAGGAATTTAAATAGAATGTTGAATTGCAATAGAGTACATAAGATTAAGGTGATTGGCATTGAAGTTGAGGGTTTTGTTGTATGTATTAACTTAATCAAAGAATATAGAAGAGAGATTGATAAAAATATTGATTGTACATTTGTTGGCAATTATGTAAAAATTAAGAAAACAACCTGGGCATATTTGTGATTAAATAGGTGAAAGTGAATATAGATGAGTAAATTATTGTTTTATATAACATTGCTAGTGAGTAATAAGAACAGTTCTTAAAAAAAAGAGCTGTCTTCTGGCTTTGCTAGTAATAATTTGATCGTCAAGTACTATAATAAGCCATGGTTTTTCCTTAAAGAAAAGATTCAGTTAAATAACTATAGTAGTTTGTATTAGATAAGTATAAATATTGATAAAGAGTGCAATTGTATAAATGATTTGTAGTTTGGTTTTCTAGATAATTAAACCAAAGTGGTTGTTTGCCTTTAGAAATTTTGTTTATACATGTAGATATATGTTTTCAGTCTAAAAGGCATGAGTTATCAAATGTAGTTAGTTGATCTAAGTAAAGAATACAATAGTATCTAAGTTGTTTTTTGAAATTTGAGTATTTTGAATATAATAAAAGTAATGATTCAAGTGGAATGGATCCTTTTTAAACAGTATATAGAATATTATATGATGGGTTAGATAAAAATATAATACCAATATAGTTAAAAAGTTGGATAATTTTAAAGTTGATAATATGTTTGTTAGACCTATCAATAATAGAATTATCATGTATCAGAATACTAGTAAATGACCAAAAGAAAGTTATTTGGAAGATATATGTAAGTTTCATCATAGGTATTGCTAACAAAAAAGGTAATACTAGAGACAGTATTATTATGATTATATTTGTCAATATGTTATATAAGAGATTGAATAGTTTGATTATAAAAAAGACGTAGTAAGTTGTAATAAAGAAGGAATTTGTTAAAACATATATAAAGATCATAAAGGATTAGAGATATTGAGAATGATCTTCTGAAATTGTCTTCTACAGGATCAATTATTGTATGTTCAGCTCTTACTGCTATGCAAAATATCAAAGTCTGTCTTATACATTAAGTCTAATCATCATTATCTTGACCTTACATGTAAATAGGCTTTACCACCTGCCTACTTACTTTATTTTTCCTATTAACTACTGTAGATATATTATTTAATAGAATGGCAGCTGCATTTATGAGTTTTGTAGAAGACAAATTTATTAAAAAGAAGTCTGTTCTTCTTGTTCTAAAAAGAATGACTTTGCAATAAATGTAAATACTTCGAATTTAATATTAAATTTTTTATGTAAAATAGCTTCAGCTTTTGGTAATGCTTTTTTTTTGTAAAATTTGGTTATTGCAAAATAGATAGAAGATTTATTATGAGTAAGTCAAAGTATGTAATAACACATGCAAGAATGTCAGTGTTAATAAGTTTAGATGTAAGAAAGTTAATAGCCTGTTGTTTGTCTATTTTGTTAATATTGTGATTTTTTGCAGCAGTGTTTTGATAGATAGTTAGGTACTAGTAGAAATAGAAGGCTTGTTATTTTGAATTAGTTCTGACAAAGTTAGCAGAACAGATATACTTTTCAGCTTTTGCTGCCAGTTTGTCTAAAACAATAGTAAAAATTTGTTTAGTAAATGTAGCTTTATGTTTATCTTTAATATAGAATATTGAAGCATCAAGAGAGAGTTTATTCCAAGCTTCAATTTCTTTTGAATAGGTGTTGTATGATATGTCAAATATATTTCTAATAAGTTTGGTTGAGTTATATATAAGTTGTGACTTAAGATTTGTTTTTTAAGTATTATTGAGTTTTTTTTCAGTTTTAGGTTCTTTTTCTTTATCTGATTTCTTTTTCTTTTCTTTATCTTTAATTGTAACTAACTCAAGATAAGAGCACTTAAGATCTGTACAGGTAAGTATATAATGATTGGCATGTCTAAAGGTTTTATTATATCTTTTGTAAAAACTAATTGGTTTTTTGAACTTAATTGTAGTTAGTAGAAGTTTTTTAAGATAGATAATAAAATGTTGTCTAAATTCATATTTAAGATAATTTTGAACTTTAATTTTGTTGATATATTAGAGAATTGGTAACTGTATATAGGAAAGATTTTTTCAAACCATTCATTAAAGTGGTCAAGTAAATTTTTTAAAGATAATATATTATATTTTTGAAGAAATAAAGTTTTAAAAAGATTGAAATTAAGTTTAATATTAAATTGATTGTTTATTTTAATAAAAAGAAATTGATGTTGTTTATTAACTTTAGTAACCTCAGATGTAATGTTGAATCTTTTGAATCTAAGTTTGATATTTTTTGTAAATTTAATATAGTTAATTGCTTGATAATTATCAAAAAGATATAGATGAATTCGGGCAAGGTTAATGCAAAATTGTAAATAGTTGTGGGTTTGGATAGGTGGAATGATAGCAGGTAAGGCAAATATTTCAGGATAATTAAGTTTAGTAAAGAAAATGTTGTAAATATAAGAATGAGTTTTTTGAATATTTCTTCAAGAATACTAAATGGTATTGTAGCAGATTTGTTATTATCAGAATTATGTTGTTGAATTAAGTTAGTAAGAAATTGAGGTTTAGCACCAGCCATTTGCCTAATTAATAGGTAAAAGCTTGCTTTAAGTGCATCTTTATTTCTGACTGCTTCTTTAATAATTTTATCAGAATAGAAGTTGTAAAGGTGTTCTTTGAGAAAATTAAAAAGTTTTTATAATATTTCTGTTTGTAGTTTTGTATGGTTTTGCATTTCCTCAGTAATTAGAAATTTTGCTAAAACATTATAAAATGGGTTAAGTTTAGGTCTTGTTGCTTGGCTGTAAAACTGAGTCAGTTGAGATTATTAAGTTAGTTTTTTGTTAAATTGTTATTTGTTAAGTAGTAATTGAACTTGATATAAAGGTGGTTGTTGTTGTTATTGTTGTGTTTGTTGAGTTTGTAATTGTTATTATTGTGGTTTTGGTGTAGTAAAGCTATTGATATCTATATTATTGTTAGTAGTAGTTGTTTCTTCTAAGTTAGATGAAGTAAATGCTAGTTCTAAAGCAAGAGGGTTGTTTTGTTGTTAGTCAAGTAAAGAAGTAATAAGTTGTTAAGTTGGAGGCTTATATTGTGAGAATGAACCTTGTTCTGGGTTTTTAGTAGATTGGGATTTGGGTTGATTAGCTAAGCTGATTTTTTTATAGATTTCAGCTAAGCAATTGTTATAATATGTTATTTTTTTTTTTTTTATAATTAAAGTTTCTATCTTGGAGATGCAATGTTTTTATTTAAGTATATTAGAACATGGCATGCCACCAGGGACTCACCTTACATTGGAGGTTACAACTAGCCATATGTATACTTTTGGTGCCTAATTTAAATAGTCTGCTTACATATTGCTATATAAGTTCTACACTAGTTGCTATACCTGCAAGCTGACTAGAGGTCTTGCCTATTTAAACTCTTTGCATATATAGTTCTTCTTGTATTATGAGAACATCTTAAGACTACATCTATCCAAGTTCCTGATGCTTGTTGTTACTCTTAGGGCTAGTTAATCCTCAACAGAAAACTTACTAGAGCCTTTATGTTTCACATATATAAACCTAGTTTTATACAACATGCTATAGTTACTTAACACTTGCAGTTATAGGAGTTACCTTGTTTAACTGCTATATTATACTATTTCTACCCTTGTAAAGTTCACTAGAACCTTAGTACCTATCTTCCTGGCATTTTTTTCATCATCCTCTATTAGTCACAACTCAGAACCATCAGTTTTATTTTAGACTACCAATTCAGATGGCCTAGTATGATATACTCTGTATTCTTTTTCTCTAGCAAATCTGGTGGCCTGGTTGGTTATGTGCTCTTTTACACATATTTGATGTTGGTTTTAATCTTCAGTTTCTATGAAGATGTTTTGTAGGCTTCAACCAGTTTGATGGTACTATCAAAAGTTCATGCTATCTTTTTACTCAGAAATTTTCAAGTGGGTTTCTGTCATCTTGGTTTCTTAGTCTTCTACACCTAATGGTCTTATTATGAGTTTGCTTCAAAGCCTTATACAACACCAGTTATACATTTCTCTATATATATATAATGTTACATTTTGCATAGATACTTGAGCTCCTAATGTCAGTAGGATCTAACTTAATGTATTTGGGTAACAGCCACATAAGGCCAACCAATTGACAGGAGACAGTTACTGTAATGCAGATATAATTTCCAAATTTCATTATAGATGAGATTTGAATTTTAGATCTGCCATTTGAAGGATGACAATCCAACCACTACACTAGGATCACTATTTTCATATGCTGTATTTTTAAAGAAGGTAGATTCATTTTGTAATGCATAATTATTGTTAGTTATTTTGCAGTTAATTGGAATTTAATATTTAGAACAAATGTGTATGTAAATAGTAGTTGTAAGGGATGATAGAACATTTGATGTTGATTTTTTAAGTATTTGTTGAAGTTTTTTAGCTTGTTTGTTAGTTGTTGTTTCATTAGTTTAAGCATTAAGTTTGTATATTTTATTGTTTTCTGCAATGAATTGAGTATAAAATAGTTTACACATATACTTAACTGTTGCAGTTGTTACAGAAACAGGAAAGATATGAGTTGTTGAATGAGTTCTAAGTTTTATAGTAATACATTTGGTAGATCTGTATTTGTTTGTAATAGTTCATACTTGTTTAGGTTCTTTTTTATAAATAGTGATATCATAGGAATTTGCATGATTCTTAAAGAAATAATTAAAATTTAAGATATCTGGTATTTTTATACTAAGAGTAGGCAGAGTGCTACAAGTTTTCTTAGATGTCTGAGTTTAAGTTATTTAATAAAATTTTTTGTAATTTTTGATTAAAGATTTTTAAGAGTTTAATTATAATATAAAATTAATTGCAAAGTATAATTTGTATTTATAAAGGTTTAACTATGACTACTGTAATAGTAGTGGTTTGTGTATCTCTGTATAACCTAGATAGCACAAGTTTGTGGCTGGTGTAGCTAGAGTAGCTAATATGACTAATATAATACAAATTTATAATTAGTTGAGTATTACAGTAACTATTGTGTAATTGAGTGCAAAATTTATTTTTAGCAAGTTAGTACAAGATAATTTGTAACAAATAA
>CAJVQA010010373.1:0-11432 GCA_910591915.1 Cetraspora pellucida | reverse complement strand
TTAATATTTTAAAAAAAGTTTTATAATAAAGTTTATAAAATATGTTTTTAAGAATATATTTTATAAGCAAAGTATATCTCATATCATTAATAAATTGTTGTTTTATTTAAAAAATACTAAATACAATTTAATTTTTCAAGCAAATTTGTCTAAAATACATTTTAAGGAATAAGATCATACAATAATACAACTCTTTCTGATGATCATCTGGACCAAACTTTCCAAAATGCTAAACTACAGAAAATGATATAGTTAATATATTAAACTTTATAAAAACTTCTTTAGAGCACTAGACATGCATAATGGGTATTAAAATAAAGTTGAAAAAGAAGCTATCACTTTGTGATAACAGTTTAAAGAAGCTCTGGAACCATAGAAGAAGTGGTTGATAAAAGCTAAAAGTCTCTCATAAAATAAACAACAGTATTAGATATATTAGTTCTATATATCTGTAAAACTTACAAGAAACTTTCAGAAGGGTTAAGCATTCACAAAAGCTATAGTTTGGTTTACCTCATGCCTTTTCTTTTTTTCATGAAAAATTTTATAAAAAGTGGATAATTTAGTTTACCCTTTTCAAAAGATTGACATATAAAACACCAAAACTGTCAGTAGTATTTACTTCCTAATCAGGATTGTATAAACAATACAGCAATATAAACACAACTCATACATGTGTCTCAAACTATTGAAACTTTATGAAATACTGTCCTCAGACTAACCAGTATCCTATGCTAATTTTTTATGTTCAAGTCAAAGTTTTATTCTACATGGTTTTTATTAAATATTTTAGTAAATAAAAAAATAGTAGAGTTATTTCTATTTAGTATAGTTTATAATTTTTAAAAACCTAACACAGACTTATAATTGTGACCATCTGATAGTTATGTAGTGAGAGTCATACATATCTTTTTTTTTTTTTTACTTTTTTCCTTTTCCTCTTTTATTTCTTGTATTTGTATCTTTTATCATCTACCCCTATACCTCTGTGTTTTTTTTTTTTGTTTTTATTCACTTCTCTATGAGAAGATATTATCAGATTGGCAATATCTTATTGTAAAGTGGTGGTCAGATGTGGCCTCTAATATACTCTAATTTCTTTTGAAGTTAGACAGTCAGTGCAAGCAGATCACTTATAAGAACTCATAAAAGCATCTATGAGATGTTGGGCCAGAATTTATGAACTAATTTGTATATATATAATACAAAAATATATAATAAAGGTGACCAGTAAGACTGCTCAAGTGAAGGAAAAATATATATATATATATATATATATATATAAGATAACATATAAACAACTAGATTGTCAAAACTTATTAAAGAAAAAGAATACAAAAGTATACTATATTGGACTATTTGAATTAATTAGAATATCAATAACTGTACTGAAAGAAAATTAGTAAAAAAAATTAAAAAAAAAACATCAAAAAAATAGGTATCAAAATTTGAATAAACTTTATAAAAATAAAAATAGTAAATATAGCAGTTTAAAGTTAGCTTTAACTAAAAGTATTAGATCATTATAATATATTTCATAAAACTAATTAGCTGTATATAGAATATAAAAATTACTAGTAACTATACTTTTCAGAATAATTTATATGAAATAAAATAAAAGTTATAAAAATATAAGTAAGTATCTAAAACTTCTTAACTAATATATATACTAAAATATTCTAGTAATATAATAAGGATTGCAATATAAAAAGTTTAAATAGATAATACTTGTAGTTGGATTGCAAATATAATAATTAGTGCAGAATTATTAACAAACTACTTAATTAGATATCAAAAAAAATATATATCTAGTTGTATTTTCTAATTTAAAAATAACTTTATAAAAGTGTAATAATCTAGTAAAATAGACAAGTTGTCAACTCTCAAATAACAGATTTAAGATTTAATTTTTACAAATAACAAATTTTGAAAATTATATTTATATTGCAATAACTGTTTTTTGTTAATTAGTTGAATTTAGGCATCTGTAATCTTAAATATATCAAGTCAAGTTCTATTTAATATTGAAAGCTTAAGGCATCTATATGAAGTGTAATATTATATATATTGTATAAAACTTCAGTACAAACCTATAATAAGACCATCAAGTGTAGAAGATTAAAAAACTAAGAAGACAGAAGCATACTTGAAAATTTTAGATAAAAAGATAACACAAACTTTTGATAATAATATTAGACCAATAGAAGTCTATAAACCACCTTTAAAGAAATTGTCAAATAAACCAAATAAGAAAAGTACATATACTAACAAGACTGTTTGAATTGTTAGAGAAAAAAATAATATATAAGTATATTATACTAGATCATCTGAATTGGTAATCTTGAAAGTTCTATTAGTTCTAAGTAGTAGTTAATAAGAAAAAATAAAAATAGTATTAAAAAAATAGATATTAAGATTTAAATAAACTTTACAAAAGTAAAAGCAGTTTAATAGATAAGTTTGACTATAAGTATTGATTTTGGTCATAGTAAAAACCAGGTTAGCTATAAATAAAAATATGAAGTCTTTAAAAAGTTTATCTTAAAAATAAAAATTGTCTTATAGATTATAGATCTAAGATTGAAACAAGAATTTAGATTTTGTATAACTTAGTAAAATTGATACAAAGGTTGCAGATCAGAAAGTTTAAATAAAACATCCAAGCAGAAGTGTTAAATATAACAACTGATAGAAAACCTTTAGACAGACTCTTTAAATAAATAATATAGAAAACTTATATATGTAGTCAATTGTATACTTTTCTATAATAGTTTAATATAGACATATATCTATATGAACATGTATTTAACAAAAGTGTTAATAAAATTAAAAGACCAAAGAGATTGCTTTAATATTAAAAAAAATAAAAGTAACTTTATTAAGATTTTGATCACAAGTTTTTATATTCTATAATACTGAATAAAAATTTTTAATTTTTAAAAAGACTAGTTTAATTTAAAAAAAAATTTATTAACCTTTAAGTTATAGGTTTAATTTTTAAATTTTATTTATAATGAAATTTAAAAATTATATTTGTATTATAATAGACTATTTCTTGATAATCAATTAAATTAGTATATATATCTGTAACCTTAGATCATACTATTTTAAATAAGAACTTGAATATTTATATAAAGAATAATATTTATATATATATAAAGAAATACTTATTAATATTATAAAAAATATTATTGTGAATCTATAATAAAACTACTAGACATAAAAAACTAAAAAATAAAAAGTTGGAATTTTATTTAAAAATTCTTAAATAAAGAGATAATATAAATTTTTAATAGTACTATTGAATTGATAAAAGCTTATAAATACTTTTTAAAACAATAAGTAGATAAACTAAATAACAAAAATGTGTTGAAAAATATATAATTAACCAGATTACTAAAATTTTTTTTTAAAAAATATAAAAATATATTATACAAAGCTATTTAGATTAGTAGTTTAAAAAGTTTTATTAATTTTAAATAAAAAAACTTAGTCTAAAATAATAAAAAAAACATTGAAAATATAAGTATTAAAGTTTTAGTAAATTTTATAAAAGTAGAAAATAGTGTAATATAATAGTTTAACTAGTAATATCTGTGTTTGCAAGTGTTAGCCTAACTATAACATGTTATATAAAACTAGATTAAATATATGTAGAATATAAAAGTTTTTTGCTAAAAATAAAGTAATTTTAAAGATAACAATATATACTAAATATTTAGATAAGTGTAACCTTACAGATGTCTTTGTGAAACAAAATAAATTGCATATACAAAAAATTTAAATAAGTAAAACTCATAGTTGACTTGCAAATATAACATCTAGTATAGAACCTGTATAGTAATATATAAGCAAACTACTTAAATTAGATATTAAAGTATATGTATAACTAGTTGTAAGCTCTTGTGTAAGAAAGTTTTTAAAAGCATTCATGTTGTATAAACTTAAATATAAGCAACATTTCTTAAAAGTAAAACTTAAAAAAAGAATAATAAATAAATACAAATTGTATTATAAAAATTTAGAACTTAATAAATAAGTTAGCAATATCACCAAAATTAAAAAAATATAAAAAAAATAATAATACTAATTTAAATAATTTTTCAATATCTAATAATATATATAATTCATTCTAATAATTCTCTAATTAACAATAATAACAACAAACTAAACTACAGAAAAACATTATAACAAAATACAAAAAAGACAAATATGTATGAACATACATATATACAGGTTTTCTTTTACCGTACTCATCCGATATAGATCTTATTACTTAATTCATAAGAATGCTACGTCCGAACCCTTAATGCTTTCTATATATAGTTATAAATGGATGCAGCTAGACATATAATTCATCATTGTTGTAAGACTTTCTTTATAGCAAATGTTTAATGCCGCGCAACTTTGTGCGCACTTGACTGAAAGTTTCTGAAATTAAACCTTTTGCATTCAGGCATAAAAAAAAACACGAAATAAATAGATAGTATTTAGCAATCACTTAATGCACTTGTTCAGTTTAGATCAGAATCTAATAAAATATATCGATATCAATATATTTCTATTATTCTGCTGGCAGATCCTCGATTTTGATTGGCTAACGGTCGGGGATCTGCAAAATTTTGGCCCGCATTACATAACTGTTTACTAATTTCTGGCCGGAATTAACTTTTTTTAACCTTTTCATTCCAAAAATAGAAAATTTCAAAGATTTCACTTAATCAGCGGTTGTGATTTCATTAGTAAAATTTTGAGTAATTCCGGCCAAAATGTTAGATCGTTGCGTAAAGATCTAGTATCACCAGTCTAAAAAATTTCGCAGACTATGATCTTATTGAAAAAATTGGTTCGCAATTTAGTTTAGGGTTAGGGTCCCATCAGTAGGTTAATGTTTGTTTAAAAGGTTATAGCTATAGTAAAATTTCATGAGGAAATTTTTTTGTTAGTACGCAGAAGGCACTTTCATAGGCAAAATTTCGAGCTACGAGCGTTTTTTTGTTGGTTTGATTTTTTTGCAATTTTTTGCGTTACACGAGATCTTGAAATCTGATTGGCCAGCGAAATTTTTTTGACTGGTGATTTAACTACTATTATCGTTGCGGCAGCTAGATTGATTGATACGCCACAAAAATGCTTACTTCACTATAAATTAAAAAACTTTTACAATTTTGTCAAAAAACCAATTGTCCGAAAGTATGTAATATACTGAATGTATGAATTGAATATTAAAAATATAATTCGAATAATAATTTTTAATTTAAATTATTCAACAAACTAGAATAAAAAACTTTGAAATCAAAATTACATATTTGATAAGGAGAATTCAATCATCTTCAATAGAAAATCGTTTGTATTGAGATTCATCTAATAAACCATCTTCTGTTTTTTTATGTGATTTATAAACTATTATTGTCAAAATTATTATTAAAGGTTATTGTCAAAATTATTGTAAAGATTTGATAGAATACATTATGAATGTTGTAAAATATTTTATTGTTAAACATACTGATATCTTTTAGTCCCGTGTCGAAGTTGCTGAATACAAATATTGACCATACTAATGTTGTCTAAATGAAATAACGATAATTAATAAGAATATTGCAACTTTAAAAATGAGATCAATAATTTGACTTACGGCAGCCATGATGATACCAAAAATTACTATTAGAAAACATAAAAACATCAATTAACATGAAATAAGGAACGAACAACAACGATCAAGTAAACCTACTTACTAAATATGATAAAAAAGTACCAACTACCGGTCGCATCACCAATTGAATAATATAAAAGTATTGTAAAGTCTAAAATGCAAGCACTCCATATGAAAAAAACAAAATACATTCCCACTTTCCACTCTTTTCGTACCTAAATTATTATGACACATATGTTTAAAAGAAACTAACTAATAAGCTTTTAAGAAAGTCTATAAACGACTTACCGAACGATATGCTAATAATTGATTTATAGCAACACAAATAGTGATGACAAGATGAAACATATAAAACTGAATAGGCATATATCTTAAATTTTTTAGACCACTTAGTTTACTAATTGTAACTACATATACATTTAACGCTTCGGCGGAAAGACCCAAAATGAAAATCAGGTCAAGTTTTAGTAACAAGAGATAAATTAAATAGGTTCTGTAACTAGCTACAAAATTGACATATAGTAAATACGTTAAAAAATAAAGTGAGTGAATGAATGAAGGAATGAGAACTTTATACACTAAATTTTATAAATAAATTATACCTTGCATGGATAAATCGGCACCAATTTTTTTGTAAATATTCCAACCAAACTGTTGGTATAATTTAAAGCATATAAATCCCATTATAATTGAAAATAATAATAATGCACTTATCAAAGGTGCATCGTATTTCAAAAATTGTGTATGTAAAGATAACCTTCCCGGGCAATCTTCTTCAAAGTCAATATACCATTTCTTGACTTCTACCCATTGAATCTAATAAGATAAAGCAAATTTGAAATGAAAATAAGAATTCGTAACACTGAAGATATTTGATAATAGAATTATTAATGAAATATTGAGTAATGTTTAAGAGTACTCTGGAATATCATTATTAAAAACCACATAATAGGAACACACCATTAACAATTCTATATGATAATGATATACTTACGATCCCATTAAAGGCAAAAAGGAAATTGATAATAGCGATTGCTATTACTTGAATTGAATTTTGGTTATACATCTTAATAAAATGAGATTATAAATAATTAAGAAACAAAAAAAAAAAATTATATAACAAAAAGCATAACGATAAACCAATAATATATTTACTGCACTGAAACAAAACCACATCTGAAAGATTTGGAATATGATGAAAACAATATTTTCATCTCTAATATTATTTAATCTCACATATGCAGGTTGAAATACACAAGTAGCGTTTAAAACCAATTCGTCAGTTATAGACCCAACAGTATTCAAACTTTGTTCAATGTCATTATTACGTGAGTATACTCTAAGTTCCAGAATAATGATTGTAATGGCTTGCAAGATAGAAATAAGCATAACTAGTTGTGTCCATTTTGATTCATTTAAACGATCCAGCTGGCGACAAGTGACAACAGTGTGAAAAAAAATAAACAAAAATAAAAATTGAAATATCTAAGGGTTGGTGGCTGATAAATATCATTAGCATGTTACATACCACCTTTCTAAACCATCTTTTATAATATTCTAATTCCAAAAATTCTGCCATCTTATAAAAAAGGTAAAATTAAAATTTTATTATTTATTTATTTACTTATTTATTTATTTAAACAGGCGAAATGTTCGGTTCTCGTCTCCAAACAACCTTTAATAAATGGACTTCTTTAATATATCTTAGTGGCTGTGTCATCATATTTCACTCGAAGCCTCAATAATTGTTCGGGTGAATATAAAATTGCAAAGATCTGAAACCCGCGTTACTTTGATGATCGTGTATAACGTGCGACGCCACGTCTCCTTTCTTATATTTCCGCGAACACCTTGTTCAAATAGAATTTATTTGATTTAACGTTAAATAAATAACGGACAATTTAATATAAAGAAGGATTTCGCAATATATTAATCATTGTTAACTAATTAGGTTAATTAGCCATATGGAGATGCAATTATAACGCGCTTTAAAAAATTGATCTTGGACATAACATACTCATGATTATACAGTTTAAAATAACATTAAGTCACGTTTTTATGTTATCGTTATCAGAAGTTGATTCTTGTAACAGTAGACGAAAACTCTTAAATGACCCTTGAAAATGTATATGATTATGTAATAACTTTATTTTTGATATGCGTCAATTTAACAAACATCAACTCGGAAATTCAAAATAAAGTGATCTTTCAAATCATTTGTTTGTACGTATCATTCTAAACAATGACAGCTTAATATTTCCGTATTATTTTCATTCGTCCTCTCAATTTGGTAAAAAAAAAAAAAATACTATTTACATCAATGTAGAATATGCAACTCATGAGTGATGTTAACCACACAAATTTCCAAAATGTTGCAGAAAAAAAATTCGGCTGAAGTGGAGGGATCGCTTATATCCAATTTGGTTAGTAAAACATAATAACTTCATAATCTTTTCTAGCTGTAACTCTGGATTGGTTGTTTTAGTGGAACTAGAATGCTTATACTTGAAAATGAATAAAAAGATTGATAGCTCATTTCTTTACATTTAGAATCTGATAACGCTAAAGACTGTACTATTGTACCAGCCTTTATGAACATTCACAAATAGTAGAAAGAATATCAAAACAATTCAAAATTTATATTTTAAATTCCTGTTATAGTAAATGAACAGTATAATATTTAATCTAAACATTATATGTATATAAATTGCAAGATAATTATCTAGTTTGTAGTAGTTTAATACAATTTATAGACAGTTTAAAATTTAGGACTTTATTTAAAAAAATAATGGAATTTTTTTTTAGATTCTAATTAAACTAGACTATGATATGTTTGGTCATAATTTAACAAAATAACAACAAACTCTACACTCGAGGCCATGTTATCTAACAAACATTATTCAGTGTAAAAAATTTATTAATACGTAAAATATAATTTCAACCAATAAAATATCTTGTGTGATGTAGGTTAGATGCCCTTGAGGTTATAGTGAAAAAAATTTAAACCATATATTTAGAGTGTGTATGCATTTATAAAGAGCAAAATATATATAAAGAAATTTATAAGCTAAGACCAAACTATACTGTATATTTGAAGATTTTTTATTAGCAGTTAAATCCCTATATGGTCTCACCTTTGTGATACAAACAACCGTGATTATAAAGAGGTGTAACTAATATAGAGGTATTTTTATATAGTTTTAAATAATTAATAAATATAATTTTGTAATTAGGATTTTATAACGATAATTTTTCGCCTTTGTCACTTATAAGATCACGTAACGTTGAATCAAACAACAATAATAATGCGTTAGTTTAAGGTTAGGGCCAGCATTATATTGGAGTTAGAAATGGCTTTAGTAAAGTGTTTTTACAATAAAATTTTACAAGGAATTTTTTAATTAGAACGTAAGAGGTGGTTTCATATGCAAATTCTTGAGTTATAGACGATTTTTCAGAAAAGACCATGTTTTGTTTCAATTTTGCATTACATTTAATCTTGCATTCTAATTAGTCTATTAGGGGTAGCAATATCACTATGGCAATAAATTACAATACCTTTGTAATTATATTAATTTTATAATTATAGAGGAGGTGACTATAAAGAAGTTTGAATTTATCATATTGTAACTGTAATCTGGTAAATAAATTTTAACAATTATATATAGTATATATACAGTATATTTATTAAAAATTATTTATATAGTATTCTTGTTTCATTTTGTTAATATTTTTTATTAAGTTTATCATATAAAAACTTATACAATTATAATTTTAATGTTTCTAGATCTAATATTACAATAATCTAAAAAAAGATATTAGATAATATTTTTTTATAGAAAAAATAAAACTAAAAAAAAACAAAAAATATATAAATACAATTAAACTCTTTTATAATTATACTTTTAAAATACAAAAAACTGTAATTATAAAAAAATATAATTTATATAAATATTTAAATAATTAATAAAAATAATTTTATAATTATATTAATTTTATAATAATAAAAAATATAACTATCTCTTTAATATCATACTACAACTATTTTTAGAATATTTTTTACAAATTCTATTTATATTTAAATTATAACTAAAAATTTTTATAACTACTTTTAATTATAATAAAAAAAATTTATTTTGTTAAAAATGTATTTAATATCTTTCTTACAAACTTACTATCATTTAAAATTTAACTTTTTATTATTTAATCTAAAAAGTAACAATATTTATAATTAAATATATTTTTTATTTTACTTACTTTTTTTTTGTTTTTGCTAAGACCAATGTTTATTAGCAGTTATTGTTTTTTTGTTTTTTTTAAAGAGAGGTTTATTCTTTATCTCTTTTATTTTTTTTATTTTTATTTTTTTATTTTTTTGCTTTTACTAAGGCTGTGGTTATTAGCAGCTATTGTTTTTATTATATTTTAATTATAGTTATATAACTTGCACAAGGTGAGTTTACAACTAGTCACATATACAACTTTTGGCTGTCTATTTTAAATAGTTCACTTATACAGCAGCTTCTACACTAACTACTATATTTGCAATCTACTAGGATATTATCTATTTAAATACTTTGATCCTTATACTTATACTAATAAATAGTGCACATGTTCCTGTACACTAAAATGCTATCTAACCTAATCTTGACTTTTTTGTTTATATGTTCATTAAGTTATTATATATTTCAGAATATATTAATTGATTGTAGGGCTCTAGAAGGCTTCTCTGCTAACTAATTACCTATATTTAGTCTTGTGTTAACATGACTCACCTTTGCAAAGTTCACATAGGCCTCAGTATCAACTTTATAGTATATCCTTAATACTTATAGTATACCTCTGCTTTCAAACTTAGACTTCTAATTCAAATAGTCCAGAAGGACTATAACCTGTTTTTGGTATCTCAGGATCTGCTTTTTAAGGTCTTTTTTTTTTAGTTTAAGACTTCTAATAGTTTGGTTAGTAGTACTTCTTATTTGAAGTTCTTGTCTGTCTGATTTCTTTCACATTAGTATCTATTTCTTAGATCTAGTCTTTATAGTAATACTGTTAAAGATTTGTATTACCTTTCTACTCAGGTTTTTCCAAGTAAGTTTCAGTTTTTCAGTTCATGAATTTATATAGCCACAAAAACTTATCTTGGGTTTGTATGCCTGATGTCAGTTTGCATTTCTCAGTATAATTCTAACATCACACAGATGCTTTATGACCTAACAGTCATGCTGGTATAATTATATTACAGGTATTTATTCTAACTAATTGACAGAATGTTATTACTATAATATTATTTATATATTACATAGATGATTATCTAAATTTTCATCATTAGTAGATTTTGAACTTATTATCTATTACTTGGAAAGTTGACAACTTATCCACTTTACTAAGACTTCATATTTTTTTTTTATTAATTAATTAATTATATATATATATAAGATACATGAAGAAAAAACTATACTAGAAGAAATAAAAATAAGAGCTATTATCTATTCTTTATTAAAATGGCAATAAACCTCTAGTATTTGATAAGTTAATAAAGAGAAAATTGTTTATATATAATATAAAGTTGTATCTTTTTATTTAGTAATGCATATAAGATTGATATAATTTTAACTAATATTGGGTGTAGGTCCTATAGCTTAGCAGTTAAGCTCTCACACTCTCTACAGTCAAGGTCAACAGTTCAAGTCTGGCTGAAAGCAAAATTGAAAGATTTTAGCTTCTGTAACCTAATAAGGAGCCTGTAATTGAATATGAAGCCCTGTGGTTAAGTCCA
>CAJVQA010010372.1:0-11433 GCA_910591915.1 Cetraspora pellucida | reverse complement strand
CCTTCACAGCATATCTCTAGTACTTATAGTATCCCCCTGCTTTGTCTCCAGACTCCCAATCCAGATAGCTCAGTAAGACTGTGACCTGTTCTTGATATATCAAGCCAGCCCGATATCCTTTTCCTCTGGTTCGGTTCTGATGGCCTGGTTGGTGATACCCCTTACCTGAGGTTCTTGCCCATTCGGCTCCTCCACATTGGTATCCATTTTCTAGGTCTAGCCTTTATAGTGGTACCGTCAAAGATCTGTGTTACTTCTCTACTTGGGTCTTTTCAAGTAGGCTCCAGTTTCCCAGTTCTATGGATTTACACAGCCATAGGAACTTATTTTAAGTTTGCATCGCCTGGTACTGGTTTGCATTCCTCTGTGTAACCAAGGTTACACAGATGTCCCGTGACCTGCCAGTCATGCTGGTGCAACCATAGTTACAGGTATCCTATTCCAACTGATCGACAGAATGCCATCGGCGTAATACTGTCTATGTATTACATAGGTGATTATTCAAATTTTCGTCGTCAGTGGGTTTTGAACTCACAATCTACCACTTGGGAGGTTGACAACTTATCCACTTCACTAAGTCGCCACACCCCAAATTCTAGTATCTTATTGGACATTTAATGTATCCTAATAATCTTCAAAAAAGGTACAAATTTGAAATTTAGTAATATTTCTAGTATAGATTAACAGTATAAGACATATTATCAGACTGTATAGGTCGTATGTTCGAGACTGGCTAGGGTGAACTTTCTGCTAGGATCTGAGTCTTGTAAGACTCTTGGTTGAAGTACTGGAAATAGAATTTTTTTATTCTTCTTTAAACAATTATACTTATTTTTTTTTATTTATTTTATTTAGTTAGATATTAATACTTTATCTTTATATATTTATATCATATACTTATTTTTATTTTTACCCAAAAAAAAAAAAAAATTTTTTTACTTTTTTATTATTTTTATCTTTAAAATAACAACCATTATAGAAATATTCTTGCAAGAATTAATTGAAACAAAATTAGCTAATGTTATTGTTGAACTGTCTCCTTATAATCATAAAGATAAAACTAGAACAAAAGTTTATTTAACCTATCAAGCTCTAAAAAATATGGCTAGGCTAAGAAACCATGATGATGGCTATTTGAAAACTCTTACCTATGCCTACTATTTAGGAGAACTTTTAGAAACCAAACAAAAAATTCCAGCCTAACGAACAGTATTGGCAAACAGGTTAACCAAGCATTATAAAATAGTCTCAACAAGAGTCTATAAAATTGTCTCTTAATATGGAATAGAAGTTATCTACAAAACTAAATTCTTGAACTTAACAAGCTTTAAGAAATTAACTTCTACCAACTTTGTCTTTCTTTGCTAAGTTCTCATGAAATTCAAAAATAAGTCCAAAAGAATGTTAATATACAAAAATGAGCATAACTCTTGAACTACTAAACAGAATTCGATGAAATCACTACCATTCGAATCAGCTCACTAAAACAGTTTTAATGAGATATAGATCATCCATTTCTGATCACAGAATCACAAGATCAAATCCAATAATCAAATTAATAAGAAAGCTTTGATCTGATTGGTTGAAGGATAACTGCATGAAATATCATACATATAACATATATAACATATATGCATTTTGAAGCATCTATATTTTATTTTATTTTTTATTTTATTTTTTTTTTCAGTATTAAGGTGATCTCTTTGGTTTGAGCTTTTTATTAATACTTATATCAGATATATGTTTTATATAGATTTATCTATAATGAACTATTAGACAAGTGTACAACTGGCTACATGTATAACTTTTCTATATTACCTATTTAAGGAGTCTGCCTGAGGGTTCTATACCAGTTGCTGTACCTAACACCCCTGCTTAGATGTTCTTTTTAAACCCTCTGATCTAACCCTGGTATTAATTTTACCTGGTTACAAACTCAGATCTATTCGCTATCAACCATAGAACTATAATCTTTAGACTATTTTTATCCTTAAGGTAAACCTACTAGAGTGAGCCATATCCCTTTTACTGCTAACCTGGTTTGATGCTATGGCTAAGACCAACATTTGCAGTCAAGATTATCCTTTAGACTTTTATTATCCTTGTAAAGTTCATCCAAACCCTGGTACCCATCTTTTTGACTTCTTCTTCATTATTCTCTACTAGCTGCAACTCAGAACTAACTGATTCCCCAGACTTCCAATCCAGATAGCCCAGTATGGTATACTTATGTATCCTTTTCTTCTAATGATTCTGGTAGCCTGGTTGGTCATATGCTCCTTTATACATCTTTGTTATCTAGTTTATCCAACAGTTCCTATAAAGGTGTTTCATGGACTTCCATCAGTTCAATAGCATTATTGAAAGTTTGTGCTATCTCTTTACTTAGGATTTTCAAGTGAGTTTTCATTTCTTTGGTTTTTTAGCCTTCTACGCCCAGGGGTCTTATCATGGATTTGCACTGAAGCATTATATGACACCAGTTTTTCACATTCCTCTATGTACATATACTATGTAATATTATACTTCACATAAATGCTTTAAGCTTTCAATATTAGGTGGGGTCCGACTTGGTATACCTAAGATTACAGATGCCCAAAACCCAACTGATTGATAGAGACAGTTATCATAACACAGATATAATTTTCAAAATTCATCATCTGTGGAAATTAAACCTTAGACCTGCCACTTGGAGGTTAACAATCTATCTACTTCACTAGAACACCACATCCTTGCATCTATATTTTATATTATATTTAGTTTATATATATTATTTAGTTTATTTCTTTTATTTATTTTATATATCAAACATATCTTATTTATTTTATTAATAGTAGTTGTAAAATATCTTATATTTGTAAAAGATATAAGCTATTACTGTACATTCACTATATAGCCAAAAAGTATAAAAGTAGCAGATGTGAACCCCAAGTTCAATATTGAGTCTTCATACTCTTTTACTAATAAATTACTATTTGATAGTACCCAAACTAAACAGTTATTAGTATCCTCATATACTTTTAATTGTAGCCTCTTTTATAATTGCAAATTATCTTAAATCTTTTTTGTTAAGTTTTCTAAAATAAAATGACTTTCAACTTAGTTATAATTCAGTAACAAGTAAGATTACAAAAAGTGTTCACTGTTTAAGATTACTCTAGTTACCTACTATCTTAAAAGAAGTAGATATAGGATAACACTACTAACACTAAATTTAAATTACAAAGCAAATACAAAACTCCTATATGCTTCAAAGTTGTAAACACAAACAATATATTCTTTTCTAAATATACATCACATCTCAGGCCTTCAACTTAATAGATAAAGATTTACAATTTACTTATTTTATTAAACTTTTTTAGTTATTAATTAGTACTTACAATATTCAAGACTACAATAAAGACCTTAAACAGTAAATGTAAAAAAACTTCTGTTTAACAAACAACCTTAATATAGGTAGTATTACTAAAACTAAAATAGCTAGCAAACTGCAATAACAAAGTTACAAAAATCCAAACACACTTTATATACTACTAGTTATGCAGCAACAACTCAAAAACTAATACTGCAATTATGATCAATAACTGGCTTAAACTACATACTCACAAAATATACAACCTTTCAGATTATGCTATTGCTATTGATTTTTTTTTTAACATGACTTTAAATTCTACATTATAGCAGTATACCTGTCTTGTAATAACATTCAACTTAGATTAACCATTCAAAATACTTTCATTTTATAGCTTCAATAGGCTACAAGTTCAAGCTTACAACCTATTATTCTAAAAAACTTCAATGCTTCTGATAATAGCTTATATTCTTTCTTTATTAAATACAAATTATTATATTTTTTTTAATATAACAACATGTATAACCTAGCTGCTTATACTCAATTATTAACTAATATTTGGCAAAGCAGCCAATTTCAAAGTCAAATTAACTATATTTGATTAAACTACTTAATTATTTATTATCTTATCTTATATAATAATAACTCCAAAACTAACATAAATAATAATCACAAAATTTTAATTTCTTTTTGGTTTTTTTCTTATACTTATTCTAACAAATAATATTTTGCAACCAAAACTCAAAAAAAGCACTTTTCTACAAAAAATAAATAAAGAACTTTGGCAATTATATACTAATTAAGTGGCTACTAATCTTAGTTCTAACTATACACTTTTAACTATTAATACAACAAAATCCTTAGAAGCAATATAGCACAAAATTCAAACTAGTATCATCTCAGCTGCTCTTAAACACATTTCTAACAAAAAAGTTACAATATGCAACTTTCAACACATATACTCTGTCAAAGATTTTTTTCTATATCATAGTCTTAAAAAGCTAGAAAATATAATTAACAAATTAAAACCTCATTATGAAACCAAACATCTATACTAATACAACATAATAACATAATTTAACAACTTAATAATGCTAATAATCTCACTATTTTTTTTTATCAACTAGACATAATCTACTAACTGACTAGATCTTAAATACTAATAATAAGTAAAAAGCACTTTATTATATATGCAATATTGAACATAGTAAAATAATTAGACAACAAATTAATAAAAATATAGCCAAAAAATGTAATAAACTTTAGTCCCAACTAATATTGTTAGTTAAAATTGTTTTTGTCAATATCAAAATTTGTCTAAACTAATTTTGTCTAAATGTCTAAATGTCTAAATTAAGTTTTATTTATTTTTTAATAATAATTGTTTAAAAAATAACAAAGTCAAAATTGTCTAAATTCAATTTGTTTAAATGTCTAAATGTTTAAATAATTTTGATTAACAACACTAGTCCTAACCAAAATCAATAATTAACAGCATACTAAATTATTACAAAGACTTTGTAAAGTTTGATAACATTAAAACAAATTATGGTGTTGTTACAGAAGTACAAAAAATTTAACATCTATTCAACAACATTTCAATTAATAAACAGTATATAGACAAATTAATTAACAAATTTACAACTTTTTCTAGTACAATAAATATTAATCTAAAATAAACATTTATTTAGAATAGTATTAAGAGTTATTAGCAGAATTTTGAAAAAAAGAAATTTTTAACATATTTGTAAAACTTTCAAATAATAAAGCCTATAGTCTAGAGAGGTAGCTAGATTTTTGACAACCTTACTATAAAGGCTAGCTTGAAGAAACAGATACCAAGATCATAGTATTTAGTTATAGTAGCCAGATAGGCAAGAACTTCCAAGTTGGAAGTCTTAGAGGTACTACCAACCAGACCACTATAATAAACCAAAGAAAAAAAATATCAGGCCAACCTGATATACCAATAGACTAGTTGTAGTTCTACATAAGCTATCTAAATTAAAAGTTTGATAAAAAGACAAGTAAAAAGGCAGAGTATACTAAAGTACTAAGGTTATACTGTAAAGTATATGCTGAGGTCTAAGTGAACTCTATAAGAGCATAGTGGTTTAATGGTTAAGCCCTAACTGCAAGTGTTAGTTTTGTCATAGCAATATCTAGATTAGCTGTAAAAATGAGTACAGAAAGCTTTAGAAGATTTATCTCAAAGATAAATTAGTCCTAAGGCTAAGATAATGATCTGAATATCTAGGTATAATCTAATGAGTTAATATAGATTACAGGTTTAGAGTATTTAAAGTGAAACACTTAAACAGAGATGTTAGGTACAGCTATTGGTAAGAAATTTTTGGGCAGACTTCTTAAATAGATAAAATAAAAAAGTTACATATGTAGCCAATTGTACACTCTTTTGTAATAGTTTATTAAATTACAAGACCAATAAGTAATTAATAAAAGTCAAAAGACCAAAGAGGTCACCTAAAAAAAAAAAAAAAATAAAATAGAGCCTGTGGCCCTTTAGATATAAGTTACAAAATGCTTAAATATACAGGTTTATTATTTTTTTAAGTTATAACTGCTCTATTTAATAGATGCATTTTAACCAATAGTATATTCAAACAATAGAAAGAATGAAGAATTTTTTTTATATCCAAAACACCTATTTTTGATAGAAGTTTAACTAATACTAGTTTTATTAATCTTTTAAAATATATTAAAAAACTATACACTAAACTTCTTACTAATTGCTTAAACACCACTTTTACTTTATATCTAATATTATCTTTTTATAACTATATTGCTCTTTCTGATAACAGTATAGCAATACCAATCTATATACTTAACAATATAATTAAAGAAGCTTTTTGCAACTTCAAAGAACTTTGGCTTATATCTTAGAATATGAGCAAAGCTTATGGTTCAATAAACTTTGACCTTTTTTGCAAATCTTTAATATGAATCAAAATGTTATCTAAATTAGTAAAAGTTCTTACTAATTTGCTTGATAATTATTACAACTGAGTTATAACTAATCTTGAACTTAAATTTATATTTTGTTAAAAATAAAATCAATTAAGAAGAAACAATAACACTATTATTTTGGCATATTTATTTTGATTCTCTTATTCCCAAAATTGCATCACAATTTACAGATTATACTCTTTTAACATCATGAAAAACTAGTCTACAACTCTTTTAATACTAATATCTTCAAGTTTCTATTATAGCAGATAAATAGCAAGTCTGTCACTTCAATAAACAAAACTTTGTGTAATGTTACAAAACAGCAAAATAAGGCTTTGAGATATAGGATTTGATTTGATAAGTATTTTATTTATTAACTCTTTTTATTTTATTTAGATTTCTTTATTTAATATCTAACTAACTATTTTACAAATTATTTAATACTATTATCTAGGGATTTCAACCCTCTTTCTACTATTTGAAGGCACAAAAAGATAAGTATTTTTATTAAAGTTTTACTTGCTTTTTATACATTTTCATTATTACTAACAATTTCTTTATTTAATTTAGCCTTCTTTTCTATTTTCTTACAATTCCATCTTTATACAATTATGCTATTATGGGTTTCACTTAGACAGATAAGTATTGTTTTCTTAATTGTTTTATTTTTACTATATTCTATTGCAACTATACTAATCTGCTTCTTTATTACTTCAGATTTTACTACTTTAAAACATCACTGTCATGGTGTAATGCCTTCTCTAATTTGGGCATATCTGCCTTATTTGATATGTTTTGTTGTAGAAGCCTGATTATGCATGTTTTGCCATTTTTAAAAGTTAATAATGCATATATGATCTGTGGGTCCCAATTATCATTTATGCTACATATTATTATATATGAATTGTTATTTTTTCTGGCCTATAGCATTATCTTAGTTCTTGCTTATATAGATAACATATTATGAATTGCTCAATTCAAAAATAAATTAGAACAAATTATTCAAATGACAGTATTCTTTTACCAAATAGCCAATCTTTAAATTAATCCTACCAAGTCAATATTTGCTACAAATACCAAACCTATTTTTATTACCTTTCTTAACTCTATTTTTAACTCTATTCTTAACAACTAACTTTTCAAATATCTAGACTGTTAGTTTATAATTAACAACAAACAAATCTATACAATCAAATTAATTCAAGAAAAAGCCTTTCAACTAATTAATACTGCAAATATAAAAAATATTATAGATAAAAAAATTACTTATATTATTAATACAGTTATTATTCCAACATTAGAATACAGAATATATAATATTATACTTCCTAAAACTATATATAATTGCATACTGGCTAAATATCTTACAATTGCTAAACTCAAATCTCATCTTGCATAATTAATTTCTAATAGTACAATGCTTTATCTTTATTTATACAACATATATAAGATTTGGAATATACAATTACAACACCATATTATTACTTTTCTTTAACAAATTAATAATCCCTATTTACTAGGTGTTTCTACATGTATTAGATTACAACAACTACAAAACAACCTTTGGTCTACTATAAATATTCTTAAACATTCTTAACCTAATGTTAATGATCAAGATAAATATACTTTTAATTTTAAAATTATCTAAGTATTCATACAAATTGCTGTCTCTATTAAAGTTAATAGTAATACATCATAGCCAAACACTATTTATTATTAGTTTCAACTTTTTGAACTTATTCTTCAACATCATCTCAAATATACAACCTTTAAAAAATAACTTAGATGGCTAAACCTACTTTACTTTAAACAACTTTATATTTCAGACAATATTATACTTCTTGAATAGTTATATTTATTATCAAGAATTCTTTATTTGTCTAAAGGCAAAAAACTGATCTGATTTACTGAACTTGAAAATATTATTATAGAAAATCATTATTATTATTCTCTCAAACTTCAATACTAACAGCAAGAAACTAACCTCTTTGCATATAATATATACAATATTTTTATAAAACATAAACCATAACTAATTATTTTTAATAATAAGAAAATTATTATAGCCAAAATTTATAAACATTTTACAGATTCTAACCAAATATCAAGCACATACTAGCAAACAAATATTAATATAAACAGTACTAATTACTACCTACTTTAACAGATTAATCTTGTTTTTTGTTTAGACTATCAACTTAACTCACAACAAATAATTACATCATGCATTATTAATACTTTATCTATTACATTTGCCCAATTTTTTAGTAGAATTATTTTAAACTTAGTTAAGATAAATGCAAACTATCTAGACCTTCTTAGCTCTGCTACAATTAAATGAATTTTGCTAAATTCCTTACTACTATTATTGCCTTCTATTCCTATCTCTAACTCTATCTTATTTGCAATTTTTAAAACAAGTAAAACAACTAACAAACTTAATTAAATAGCTTTTAATAACCTACTACATAACTTATTTAACTTCTATACTAATGGTTTAGTAATTGGTATAAGTACAAATAACTGTACTATGGGTATTAGCAGGTTCAAGTAGATTTTAATTATCAAGTTATCTACAAATTTGCTGCCAAAGTTTACTTTTGACCATCCTCTTACAAGGCTAAACTCTTTTCTATCCTGTCTGCTATTTCAACTATCTTTCAAAATTCTACAATAAACATCTATATAAACTCTCAATTCATAATATCAAAATTAATCCAACTTAATTAATTATTTCTAAATTCTAATAAACTTATTAAATTTAAGTTCTGGTTATTATAGTATACCTTATTAAATATTAGCAAATCATACAAATTAAATATTATTTTTCATAAAGTGCAAGCCCACTCAGACAACACTCTTAACAATCTAGCAGACTTATTTGCTAAGCAATATACAAATAAACTTTATTATACTTTAACTATATGAATATTTACAATTCATACATTTATTATTTTTTGAAACAAAACAATTTCCTATTGAACTTCCTATTAGATATTTTGTTAAAAGTATTTGTAAAGCTTACAACTTTGCACTATGATCATTACAAAAATAAAACAATAAATAGATTTTATTAGGCTGCTATATTGACTAAATTATTTAAAATAAAATATTTCTTAATAAACTACCTACTTAATACCTCTATCATAAAATCTATTTTCTAACCTTTTAAAATGCTAATTGCTTTTACTACAATTTAATTATATCATTATTATATTGATGCACTTGTGCTAACTTTTCTTTGCTTAATAGTATTATTTCTAATATAATAACTAACTATATAAACTCAGCCAATTTAGACTTCTTTAACTATAAAATTAAAATCCATTTAGTTTTCAAAAAAACATTTCTTTATCTATTCTTACATTACTTAGAAATTACTTTTAAAGGTTTTATTCTCCTATCTCTAATTAAAACTATTCAGAACCTAGAAGTTCTGTACAAACTTGCATCAATAATTATGATTATTATTTTGCTTGAAATTAACAAACAAATTTATAAACAATTATAAAAATTCTACTATATTAAATTTTCAAATTAGAGATGTAATAATCTAGTAAAGTAGATAAGTTGTCAACTTTTAAGTAGCAGGTCTAAGGTTCAATTCCTACAGATGATGAATTTTAAAAATTATACTTGTGTTATGGTAACTGTCTCTTGCCGATCAGTTGAGTTTTGGGTATCTGTAATCTTAGGTACACCAAGTTGGGTCCCATTTGATATTGAGAGCTCAAAGCATCTATATGAAGTGTAATATTATATATATATAGAGAAATATAAAAAACTGATGTCATATAAGGCTTTGGTGCAAACATGTGATAAGACCATTAGGCAGAGAATGCTAAAAAACTAAGAAGACAGAAACCCACTTGGAAATCCTAAGTAAAGAGGTAGTATAAACTTTTGATGATATTATTGAACCAATAGAAGCCTATAAAACATCTTTATAAGAACTTCAGATAAACTGAATAACAAAATATGCAAAAAAGCATATAACCAACCAGGCCACCAGAATCACTAAAAAAAAAGGATATATAAGTATACCATACTGGGTCATCTAGATTGAGAATTTGAGAAGTTGGTTAGTTCTGAGTTATGACTAATAAAAAATAATAGAGAAGAAGTTAGAAAGATAAGTATCAGGGTTTGAATGAACTTTATAAAGGTAATAGTGGTTTAATGAATAATTCTAACTGCAAGTGTTAGTTTTAGCTATAACATCAAACCAGATTAATAATAAAAAAAAATACAGCTTGTTTTGATAGATTTATCTTAAGGATAAAAATAGTTTAAGGATTATAGTCCTATAGTTAAAAGTGAATAGATCTGGGTCTGTGATCTAATGAAATTAATACTAGAGTTAGATCAGAGAGTTTAAATAGAATATCTAAGCAGTGATGTTAAATATAACAATTAGTAGCGAACCTCTAAGCAGACTCTATAAATAGATAATATAAAAAAGTTTTATATATAGCCAGTTGTACATTTATCGATAGTTCAATATAAATATATCTATATAAAACTTTTATCTAATATAAGTATTAATAAAAAGCTAGGACCAAAGAGGTTACCTTAATATTAAAAAAAAAAAATTTAATTTTTCAAATTGAAAAAATCAACAAATAATATATATACATATCAATCAACAAACTTTATCCTATTACAGTAGAAATAATATATATACTTTTTATAATTTTACATATTCTTATTTCTATAATCAACCTGATTAACTTTATTTACATATTGTTTACATTAAGAGTTTTAAATTTTTAATTATAACTTTTGATATACTAAACCAATTTAGATAAAACAACTACCATTGGATTTAGCTCATTAAAATAGTTCTAATAAGTACAAAATCATATAATTCTGATCACAGGATCACAAGATCAAAATGATTTTAATAAAGTACAAATTTTAGTACATGTAACTTGGATATAAATAGTTAAATTAGCTAAGTTCCAAATCTTTCAAATAGCATAGATATTACATATATTGATTTTTTCAAATATATTATTATTCTTTTTTTTTTTGTTTTTTAACCTTAAGCAGTTATGCTAGTACTTTATTAAGATTCTTGAAACTATTTACATTTATAATTATATAGAATT
>CAJVQA010010371.1:0-11433 GCA_910591915.1 Cetraspora pellucida | reverse complement strand
ACAGCTGACCTAGGTATCGCTATGGCAGAACCAACACTTGTGGTCAGGGCTAACCATTAAACTGCTATGCCTTTGTAAAGTTCACTTAGATCCTAGCATCTACTTTACAGCATAACCCCAGTACTTTAGTATACCCTTGCTTTTTGTTTAGCCTTTTTACCAAACTCCCAATCCAGATAGCCTGTGTAGGACTATGATTAGTCCATCGTATATTGGGTTGGCCCAATATCCTTTTCCTCTAGTTTGTTCTAGCAACCTGGTTGGTAGTACCTCCGAGCCACTCAACCTAGAGGTTCTTGCCCATCTGATTACTATGACTGAGTACTATGATCTTGATATCTGTTTCTCTGGACTAGCCTTTAAAGTAGGGCCATCGAAGATCCAGCTACCTCTCTACTTGGGTCTTCCTAAATAGACTTCTTGTTACCCAATTTCAACGGATTTACATAGCCACAAGGACTTATCTAGTGTTGCACCGCCTATTGCTGGTTTGCATTCCTTTATGTAACCACAACCTTGTCCCAAAGGACAATGTTATGTGACCTGTTACACGAATGCCCCATGACCTGCCAGTCATGCTGGTGCGACTGCCATTACAGGTATCCTAAACCAATTGTTAGTAACAGTTGCCATAATACAAATATTATATAAGTGATTATCCAAATTTTTGCCATCGATAGGATTTGAATACCCAACCTACCACTTGGAGGGTTGACAATCTGACCACTTCACTAGGTCACCACACCCTCATTATATACTTATTTCATTAATGTGAAGTGAAATATTTTAATAAAAAAAATTCTAATATAGTCTAATATGCAGATATTATATATATAAATAGTTTTTTATACAATATAAAAAGGCTTTGAAGCGGATTGCATATGCAGAGGGTTTAAATAGGCAAGACCCCTAGTTGGCTTGCAGGTATGGTAACTAGTGTAGAACTTATATAGTAATGTGTAAGTGGACTACTTAAATTAGATACCAAAAGTGCACATGTGGCTAGTTGTAACCTCCAATGTAAGATGAGCCCTTGGTGGCATGCTGTATCCTAATATACTTGAATAAAAACATCGCAACTCTCAAAATAGGGATTTTAACTTAAAAAAAAAAAAAAAAAAAAAAAAGTTGAACTTTTTTTAATAATCACTTGAACCAAGTTGGCACTAAAAATAAATTAAAGACTTTGGCTCCAAAGTAGATAATATTCTTAGTTTTATATTAAGTAAACTTGTTGTCAACAAAACTCAAGTATATGATATACTAAAAAGTAAATGAAACTTGAGTAGTTCTTGTCTTAGATTAAGCTTTTTGTCTGGCAGACTCCTTTACATATTCAGCATCCAAACTGGAAGGATATTCTGAAAACAAGTAGAGATAAAATCAGTTCTTTAATTAAAAATATTAGAAGCAGAAAAAAAGAAAAAACAATTAGAAAAACTTTCTTTAACTTGGACTCTTACAACAATAATATACTTTCTCTTTATCTTTTTTTTTATTTTTTTTCAAAAAATAGAAATTTAGCTTACCTTTATCAAAAGATTAATATTGTGCATTACTTTCTTTTGCAATTATGTGCTTGTTTGGATATAACAAATAAGGAATATAACAAATATGTAAGTTATCTAATCATATGAAGCAGATCAGAAAAGGATTTAATTTGAAAAGACCAAAAATATATTAAGATATATATATATTTTAAGATTATAATATTTTTTAAAAAAATAGTTATAGAGGTTTATGAAAAATTAAACTGCTTAAGTGCACTTCAAATCTTAACACAATACCTTATTATTTGAAGATTTCTCTTATATAGAAAGTGCCTAATTTGAACTTCATCCTACAAGTAAATACAGTTTTTATTCTGATTAAGAGTACCTAGTTTCTAGAAAATAATCATAGTCTATAAAAATATAAAAACATTGTAGCAAGCAGCAATTGTAGAATAGAGTTTTATTCTGTTAACAGGTTTTTTTTTATTTTTCTTATATATTAGTTTCATTTCCTTTTTGTTAGTTTTATTTTACTTACTATTTTTATTTCTTTTTTTTCTAACTTTAAAATTAGTTTTTTTTTTTTTTGTTTTTCTTTTTTTTATAAGAAGATATCTTCAGATTGATGGTATTCTATTGTAGAGCAAAGGTCAAATGAGTCATAATTTCTAGTTCTAACTGAATTAGTGCAACAAGTTGCATTTAGATATTATTTGGATAACTAAATAATAATAAACTTATAAGTTAAATAATATTCTATATTTATATATATAGCTACAAATAGTTTAATAAAGTACTATTATAACTGCTTAAGAGAAAAAAAAATAATAATAATATTTAAAAATTTATTTTATAACATTATTATAAAAAAAATAAGAGTTATTAAAAATAGGTTGTAAGATATAGGAGAATATGTAAATTATTTAATATAATTAGTAGTAAAACAAAAATCCAGGTTAGATGTAAGTAGGACATAATACAAAACTCTGATAGATTTAGGTTGCAGATAAATATGTCTAAGTCCTATATCTGAATAGATATATAGTAATAAATAATGTATAAATAGATTTGTACTAGCTATAACAAATATACTAATAAAGACTAGAAGGCATGACCTCACCTTAATACTAAAAAAAAATAAAAAATAAAAAAATAAAAAAAAATAAAAAAACCAATAAAAATAAAATTAAAAATCAACAAATCTAAAATTCAACTTTTAATAATCTATCTCTAGTACCTTTATCTTAATTTTTTTTTCTTAGAATCTTCTCAACACTTCTTTACAATTTTCTAATCTTGCTCTAAAGTTATTTTTTTTCCCAACAATCTTGCATACTGCTGCTCCAATATTCACTTATTCTGTATTCTTAATATTACATTTAATCTACACTTCTCTAATTTTTCTTCTAAACTCTGAATTTTTCTTTTTTAAAAAGTTACTAAATGAAACAAACTATAAGAAAGTTTTACCTTATTATTTAAAAAAAAATAATAATAAATTTTTTTAAATATTTAACATATATTCTTATTTTGAACTACTCCTAAGGCTTTATATAAGTTATTATTCTCTTCATAATAAACTTAATAAATATTTCTTAACAAGTTAATTCTAGGTATTTTGTTATTATTATTATTTTTTTTTATTCTTTAACAGCCTTGTCAGAACTTTAATACAAAATTTTACTAATTGAAACATTATCTATTTCTAGTAATTCACCTTTGCAATTGCAAGCCTAGCATCATCCAAGTACAGAAACTGCACTTAAATGCAACTTGTCACACCAACCTATTATTAGATTGGAAAACTTTGTTAGCTCTGTCAAGAACTGAACCAGAATAGACTACTTCTATTCTGTATTATTTTATCAACACCTTTTGTAAATAACCATCTATGCTTTGTCTTCCTTTCTTTGTTTTTTTCTATTCTAACCTTACTTACTGATACTTTTTTACTTTTAACTTTCTTTGTACTTTATTCTTTATTTACAACTGTCTTGCCTCTTCTTTATTTTAATTTCAGTATTATTCTATTTTCTTTCTTTTACTTGACCACTGTTCTACATCTTTGCTATCAAATTTCTTCTTTAAACATCTCTTCTATAATCTTAATATATAATCTAATACTCTGCTTTACATCTTTATGTAAAACTTGTTTAGCATACAACTCCTTAAACATACTCTCAACTGCTAACCCATATATGCATAACTCTTTATATTTAATTTTATTTATTTTCATTTTGCCAACTAATATTCTTTTCAGATAAAGTTTTATAAGCTTGCTCTTATCTAACTTGTCAAACTTTTTCTATACTAACCAATATGCTAACTCTTCAATATTGTTTAATAACCCTTATATTTCTTACAATTGAACAAATATCTTAATGATTTTTTTCTGTCTTGCACTCCTTACATATGTTCGACTTATACAAGTCTGGTGCTCTCTTCTTTAATATCCCAAGTACTGGCAAACTATTGATAATATATTTAATTCTAAATAAGATTCTCTTGCTCTCCTTGAAAGATTTACACTTAATTTCTATTAAATTTCTGTTTTCTTTCTATAGTTAGCTCCAATCACATTATGCTTCTGTATTTGGTTTTAGCTCTTTTATTGCACTTGAGCAATACTACTTAGCACTATTTATCATATTTGTTAATATCTTGACAAACTTTCTTGTTGGTATCTCTACTACTATGTCTTTTCAAAATAATGCATATAGAAACCTCACATTTTTCTTAAGCTTCAAGTTTGTAATCTCACTATGCTATGCTTACTCTTTCACAAGCTTATCAGTTCTTTCATTCTATACTATTCCATTATGCACCTTAATTTTAACTAATAATTGCCTAATGTTCTTTGACTTGCACATGTTTTTAATCTTTATGACTAAACTAAAATTCTTACTTTTATTCTATGCTCTAACATTATATAATAACTCTTTTCTTTTTAGGCTCACAATTGCTACTGCACTATCTAATTTAATGACTACTTTATTATTACATACTACAACTAATACTATTATCCATACTGCAGCTAACTCTGTCTTTGTCAATAACAGCCATTTTGCTATTCTAATTTTCCTTTCCATTATCAATCTGCTCTCATCTTCACTAATCAGTATTTAACTTGTATCTATTCTGCAATTCTTTTTCTCTCTTACTAATAACCTATCTGTATAAAAGCTGTAATTTGTATAATTTACTTTTATGTTTTTCTCCAATTGCTGCAATAACAAAGTTTCTAGGCTATTATCAAAATCTGGTATCTTTAACAAACTGATCACATATATATGTAATTTTATTTTTTTATCTACTGCTCTTCCTTTACTATTGTTTTTATTTTCTGTATGTTTCTTCTTAAACTTACTTAATTCTTCTAACAGAACTGGAATCTTCTGTTTGTTTTTCTGTTTAATTTCTGGCAGCACATCTGTTATTTCTTTTTTTCTTGACCCAATATTAACAACTATTTGTATCATTTCTATTATCCAAATTGCACTTTTTACATTCTATAAGCACTGAATAATTTCTATTCTCAATTCTCAATGTACTTTAGTAATTTATAAGTATGTCTTTCTTTCTTTTTTTAACTACTTTGTTTATTATCAAATTCATATTCTCTTTGTTTATTAGTACTCATTTATATCTTTTTTTATCTTGTATTAGCTTTTTGTATATTAATCTCATTGCTATAGTGTTCATGCCTTGTATTTGAAATTCTGCTTGAACTGTTTTGTTATCTTGATTGCTTAACATTTTTTATTCAATTTTTGCAAACTATTTTGCTTTTTATCCTCTTTGTATACTTGTTTATAATGCTTTAAACTTCTTTCATATGATCATTCTCTTGCCATTTTGATCAATTAACTGTTGTATAAAAAATATTCTATACTTCATTAAACTTTTAAATGCTACTCTGAATGTTTTCTTTTCTATCAAACTATGTACAGTTTTATCTGTATTATGAACCTGCCAAAAACTGTCTTTTTCTTTTACAGTTATACCTATTTCTTTTACTTCAACTATAACTCGATACACCAAATTATTTTTCTAAATCTGTCTTAAGTTACTTAACAAGGCTGTATCTAATTCTTTTGATATCAATCCAGCCAAAGCAAAGCTCTGCTTTACTCATATTCTTGTTATTTCTTCAATCTGATCTAGCTTATTTAGACTTCTTTGCAATAATACCAACTAATTATTAAATATTTTTTGATTCAATATTCTACACCTTCCTAAATTTTGATGCATAATTGCACTATTTTCTATGGTCAATGACAGCCCTATTTTGTTTTTGATCAATCTAATTACTGGTTTATGTAATTGATTTAGCTGCCTTTTAGATGTCTTTGTAGTTTGCAACATGAATATCAATTTTGGTATTATATATATATTATTAATGTATATTAACTGACTAATAATTAACTTCTTAAATCATATGCTTTGTATAAACTGTTGTATAGTTCTTCTCATCTTTTTAACAACTAAGCTTTCATTTGCTTCTATATTTAACTACACTCCTAGTATTTTCATTAATGCATGCTTGTCTTTAACCTTTAGTTGAAAATTGTTTATCAAAACAGACTTCTTCTCTCTTTTTATATCTAAGTTAACTACCAATAGCTTTGACTTGAAACTATTAATTTGAATGTTATTAAATCTAAAGAATCTTTGTGAAATCTGAATAATTTTTTGCATCTTCTCTCTACTCTTTGCTATCCAAGTTGTATTATCAGCATATGCTACTGCAGCTTGCCTTGCCTTTCTAATTTTAACTCTGTTCATTTGCAAGTCAAGCACTTCATATGCTTCAATTTTATATTCTAACTACTGATTATTTTGAATTCTTTTTGATAATAAGTCATAAAATATTCTTCAGACTAATAGTAAAATTGTCTCTTTTTGCTCAATTTTATCTTTAGCAACAAATGTCTTTGTTAACCCAAACTCTGTTATAATGCTAACTTTTTTTTTGCTATATAACTCTATGATAAATCTTACTATTTCACCTGGCAGCATAATTCTCTGTAATGCTAATTGAAATAACTTTATTAATATTAAATCATATACTTTTTTTATGTCTTACATTAGCAATTACAACTCTTTATTACTTTTTTTTGCATCTTCTCTTATCATTTTTACAATGTGTATTGCTTTTTCTGTTAAGTTTCCAGATAGACTAGCAAAGTTTGGGCCCTTGAGTATCTTTTTTTCTTTTATTATACTAGACATTCTTTTTGCTACCACCTTGATTAAGCATTTTCTAAATGTTTCTAATAGTGCAATTGGTCTAATATTACAAAGCTTGTAACTCCAATTCTCACCTTTTGAAATTGGATATATTTGCACTAACTTCCACTTGTATAGTATCTTTTCTAGCCTCAAACACATATCTGCAACTTTTCTAAAATTTCTTGTATTTTATTACTTGCACTCTTAATTAGACTGTATTCAATATTTGATATACCTAATACTATTTTATTTTTGGTTTTTCTTATTGTATCTATCTATTCTTCAATTGTTATTTCTGCCTTTAACTCCACATACCATTTTTCTCTAACTTCTGCAAGTGGCTTGTAAAACTCTTTTATTACTTCTTCATCTTCAATCACATTTCTCTGTTTGAACTGCTTACTAAAATATTCTTTATCTGCTCTAATACTGCATTTGGTTTACTGATTAATAAATATTCATCTTTTTTTTGTTTTAATACTCGATCTATTTTAATTTTGTTGAATAGTTTGTCTGGAATACTAGTAAGTATTTTTCCTACTTTTTTATCAATTCTTTTGCATTTTCTATCTACTGCAGTATTAATTTCATTTCTTATATGCTTGTTTTCTTCTACTTTCTCTATTATTCTTAATACATGCCACTGCATTTTTGTTAACTGCCACTATTCTTCAAGGTTTGCTGTTTTGTCTTCTTCTATGTGACCTATTTCTAGGCCATATTTTATGTTTATCTTGTCTACCTCTATGTTAACTTTCTCTAAGTTTAGTTTATTTCTTTCTTTCTTAACCAACTTCTTAGTCTTCTGCAGTAGCTTACTCAGTATTACTATGCCTTTGTATAGCATTGTTGCTCTCTTCTTTCTTTCAATATTACTATTTCTTTAGATTATCTTCTTCTTCAGTATGTTTTTATTTACTGCATCTTTTATTATACAAAATATTATATTCTACACTTTGTCTATATTAATGCTATACTCAACTTCTTCAAATACTTTATGCCTTTTATTCTTAGATAAGTAATTTTCAAGATCTACTTGATAATCTTTTCAATTTTCTTTTGTCACCTTATCATACAAATAAATCGTTCTTGTTAATTCTTTTTTTCTTATTTCTGCTATACTACGTGTTTGGATCAAATATTTGAACATTAACATTGCACTAACAATATTATAATTACTTAATGTTATAAATTCTGCATTAATTATTTCTGTCTGTTCTAATCCTAATTGTAGTTCTTCTAAAACTCATATTTGGTCAATTCTCATTTATATGTCTTGTTCTGCCTAAGTGTAACCTCTTAACTCTGAATTGCAAATTCTGTATATATTACTAAATCTCTGTCTTATCAGCTATTTATGTAGTGAAAGTGATTTGCTATAATTATTTTTATTACTGCTCATCTTATCTAACTTGCTATCTATCACATAATTAAAATCATTCATAACTATAAACTATAAGTTTCTTGCTCTCTCTACATATATATTTACTATTCTTGTTACAATTTCATGTTTTTTCCTTATCACTTGAAAGGATATATACCACTACTATTATTATTTCTACATGCTTAAAGTAGAACTTTGCTCTAATTAAGTATTTCTCAAATCTACAGATTTCTCCTATATGTTTCTCTTATTTTTGGCTTACTAATAACCCAACACCTAATTCTTCTTCTTCATACTTTCACTTTGTAACCAAACACCTTTGTAGTAATTGTCTTCTAAACTATATTTCAGTTCTTTATTGTTGCTATTTGTTTCTACTAACCTCAGAATATCAACTTCTTCTTCTTTTGCCTATTCAACTATTGTTCTTAGTTTGATCTTATTACACTTTATTCCATTTATGTTATAACATGCTGTTTTAATACTTGTTATATTCTTTCTACTTTTGTCATGTCTGCTCTAACTATGCTTAAACTTCTTACTAATGCTTTCTATCTCTATATCTGACAAAGTAGTTACTTTTTCTTAAAGAATGCTTATAGCAACTTTTAGAAATAATTTGAAAACAAGCTTCCTAATTGTCTTTCTTCAATATCATCTAATCTTTTTATTATCCTGCTAAAAACATCTTGTAGCTTACTTTTTAACTCCTTTGCATAAACTGCTTTTGTTTGCATATTATTATTATATTTCCTATTGACTTTCTTATCTTTTCTCTACTAGTTTTCTTTATTACTTTCTTCCTTCTTAATATTTTTTTAACTTTTTAAGTATCTTCTATACTGTGAACTTCTATTTACAAAATATTTCTTTACATCTTTGTTTTCTTTTCTTTTGGTTTCAATGTTTTGAATACTCTTTTATTACACTACTCTAATCTTGTGTTGTAATAGTATGGCTTCTTATTGGTAGCTATTATTAAGTCTTCTTCTGTTTCAAAATAAACTAATGCAGTTTTTTGTTGGTTTTTGTTTCTGTTTACTAAAATATAAACTGCTTTCACCTTTAGTGCTTTTAGTTGTCTTAATAATAGTATCTTTATTGCTATTGTTGAACCATTTTTAATTATTGTTTTATATAATGCTCTATTTTCTAATATCTCTTTTGCAAAAGTATTTAAGATAACTCTACAAGTTTTGTCTTTCTTAAAATGCACTGACCATGCCTGATCAAATAACAATTTTCTGTTCTCATTTTTAAACTCAATAGCAAATATTGCAACTTTACTATTATCAAAACTTTTCTACTAAATGAACCTAATTCTATTATAAAACTGAAAACACTTTCTTACATATGCCAGTCTCACTTCTACTGAAATGTTCCACATTGTATAAATATTGTCTTCTAACTTGTTATCTTTATGTATTCTTATTGTTTCATCTATATAGCTTTGTTTTTTTATTTGTTCTTTTTGCATTTGTTCAATGTTTATAGTTACTTCAGGTTTTCTTTCTTCTTTGTGAACTACTTCTTCTTTGTCTGTCTTATATTTTTCACTTATTCTTATATCACTAGTTATGTTCTTCTGCTAATCATTTTCTTCTGTTTTAATTTTTTTTTCTTCTTTATTTTCTTTACTAAACTCTTTTCTGCTTGCTTTTTTAGCATATCATAATTCATGCATCTACATTCTTGCTCTAGCAATACTTCTTTATTCATTTTGTCTTTATTTAATTGCTCTATACTATTCTTCTTTGGTTTTTTACTATCTTTTACTCGTACATACTCACAGTAATTATATACTTCAATTAAGTTTCTAAACACACAGACTAAAACTGCTTTAGTGCTAACTAGTTTGACCAATTCTTTATCTTTCCTTAAAACTCTTGATTTATGACTGTCTAATAATTCTTTTTGTAATTCTGTTGGATTTATTAAATATATCACAATACTTTTCTAATTTTTTGTACCAGTCAATTTCAGTAGAAACTGGTTAAACTTTTTGTGTTACACTTCTTTGCATTATTTCTATATCTATACTGTATATATTTAACACATATTTTTCTATTTATATCTGTATTTATTTGTTTATCTGCAAGATTGCATATTTGGTTATTTGTTTTGTTGTATTTACTGTTTACTCTAACTTGCTTTATGCATCATGTATATGATCTGTAGTACAGAATTTTGTGTTTTTTCTTTTTTCTGTCAAAAAATTTTAACAAGCAAAACTTTCTTTAAAAATCAAAGATGACTACTATGTTGCTATTAACTTAGTTTACTATTCTAACAAACTATATCTAATTTTTATGAGCTTTAACTTTGCTTAGTTAACAACTATGCTTTTACTTGCTGGCTTTTGTGATTTCTGTGACTTTCTTTCTGTTCCAATTTTGGTTATAAGGATCAGCAAAAGAGTTTTTTTTTCTTGTTATTATTATTACTATTATTGTCATTATTATTATTATTATTATTATTTTAAAAAAAAAAAAATAATAAAAGAAATATAAATTTTTTTTCTTTTTATAATCAATAATTAAAATATTTTTTTACTAAAACAAATTTAAAAACTAATTAAAAGTTAATTTAACAAATTTAGAAATTAATTAGAAATTGATTAGACAAATTTAAAATAACTATAATTTGTAAATTATATAATTACAAATAATAGAAATAAAAAACTATTTTTAATTTTTTATAATAGTTTAGAAATTGTGAACCAAATTTTTAAGAAGATAGAAATATTATAAGATAAATTTTTATTATTGTTATATTACTATTATTATATTATTATCTTAATATATTTTTATTATTGTATTACTATTTATTAGTTATAGTTGCTTTAATGCTTTAAATATTTTAATACTTTAAGTTTGTAATATTAGTTGCTTAGTTATTTAGTTACTTAGTTGCTTAGCTATTTAGTTATTTAGTTACTTAATCAGTTAGTTGCTTAGTTACTTAGTTATTTAGTTACTTAGTTACTTAATTACTTAGCTTATAAATATATAAATTCTTTAAATTTTTTCTAGTTAAAACAAACTACAAACTAGTAAATAGTCAACAAGAACTAGACAGTTTTCTTTACTTTAATTTTGTAAATAATATCTTTATTCTCTAAGACAAGTATCTAAAAATAATCTTTCTTATTATTATCTGTAAATAATTTTAATTATAAACTATTATTGGTCATCTTATTAAGCATAATACACCAGCTTGATACATTTGATTTAAAATATAATTACAGAAAATTTTATATATTAACTTGCAATTAAATAAATATATTTAATATTTGAAGATATATAGAATATATTTATAAAAAAA
>CAJVQA010010370.1:0-11433 GCA_910591915.1 Cetraspora pellucida | reverse complement strand
GTTTTTATAAAGTTTAATATATTAACTATATCGTTTTTCTGTAGTTCAGCTTTTTGAAAAGTTTGGTTCGAATGATCATCGAAAAGAGTGTGATGATGGTTTTATTTATTTTAATGCTTTAGTTATGAAAGAATGAATAATTTATTAGGTAAGTTAAATACTAGAAAATTTATTAATTAGTATAATATAATGCTAATAGCTAATAAAGTTTTTTTATATATTAATAGGTTCATTTTATAATAGTAATAAAAAAATTGAAATAAAATTATTTAAAATTATTCAATTATATTTGCTATTGAATAAACTTACAATACAAGCAGAAGAATATTTATATACATGTTTACAGTTTATTGTACAAATAAAAATAATCAGCAATTTTTTTATAAATAATGAAATTAACTGCTAAAGGTTTCTATCAATGTTTACAAACATTGAAGAAAGCTTAAGAACTAAAAATGAACTTTTTTAGATGCTTTTTTAGAGTCTAAAAATATTAAAAAGAGGCTTTTAAATGAATTATTAGCTTTTTTTTTTAAATATTAAGATGAGTACTTGCAATACAGGATTTTATTGATAGTATATTTGGCTAATAGTTGCATTACAACTATAGATGCTAGTGAAATAAAATTGGGGTGGTGAAATGATTTCACTATTTCACCAATCACCAATCGGTATTGGTGTAATTGGTGTAACTGGTGAATTGGTGTAATTGGTGTAATTGGTGAATTGTAGTAAATTGGTGAATTGTAGTAAATTGGTGAATTGGTAAAATGGTGAATTGGTGAAATGGTGAATTGGTAAAATAGTGAATTGGTGAAATAGTGAAATAGTGAAATGGTGGAATGGTAAAATAATCAGGTGAATTTCTAGAGTTCAGAAATTCACCTAATTATTTTAATCTGGAGTCTAGATTGTATTTGCTCTCCGAAGGTTAGATTTTTGTTCAAGTTTTTATGCTTTTACAGGTACTCTTAGAGATCAGAACCATTAACTGCTATCTGTATATCCATATAGCCAACACATATCAGATCCTTACAGATAATAACCTTCATTTGTTAAATTTTAAAAAAAATAATCTGTAGGTATCCTGTGGTCAACGTGAATTCTAGGATTTACAAAACTTATTTATATGTTATATAGTACTAATTCGAAGTAGCGATAACAACAAAAACTAGTTTATGTACTATTTAGTTATATAAAACAAATATATACCTGATAAATTCCAGAAAGATTATTAGTATATAAAAATATAACAGTAAAATAATCTAATATTATACTATAATATAAATCTCATTTTCAAATAAATCCCATACTTTCAAATTTGGTTTACATATTTATTCTGCATGACCTGTATCATTCACTTTTATAAATTTCCTATATCACTATCGCTATATATATATATTTCTAATTCTTTTCTCCATTATATGTCTATAAGTTCGTATAAACCTTTCTTATAACTTAAAGACATTTTATTACAACAATAACTTAATACTATGTATATTTTAAACTTCAGCAGTTTTTTTTTTCTAACACATGTCTAAAATTTAATTATTTTTTAGGTTATAATATGATGAAAACTTACATTAAGAATTTTTTTTATTTTTTTTAAATGCTTCTATTTACTTTTTTGTCAGTCAAAAGCCAAAGAACAGTAAAGTTGATGTCTCATGATTTAATCATACATCCGCAGATATCAATGCAAAACCTGCTCACTTATCTGTAATATTGAATATCCAGTTATTTAAGGGTTTCAATTAAACAAACAACTGGATTAAAATAGTAATTAGAATACATCCATACGTGGATAAGAACAAACCCAGTTCCAAACTTAGTAATATCATATCAATTGTAATTGTGTTTTTCATCTTTAATTATCGATGTACTTAAAATATAATGTAAGAAAATAAAGAGAATATCAAGGAGTCAAAATCCCAATACTTACTTTATATATTAGTGTATAAATTTGCCAAATATCAAGTTTGAATCTAGTATTGAATACTGAACTCTGGCTATAATAAACTAGAATATATATTTAATTTTTACTAGCTATCGTAGTGATATATAATTATAACAATAATCTTTTTTGAAAATTAATGGCCTCACAAAATTCAGAAACTGGTTTTAATACATTTAGTATTAGTAAAAATGAACCACAGAAGTATAGTGAAACAAATGAATCAAGTGAATCAAGTCTTTTGTTTACAAAACGTAGAAATGTTAGTAGTAAAAAACAGGGAGATATTTGGCTTTATATTAATTAAGGTGTTAGTTTAGGTCAGAGACATTATAAAGCTAGTTGTAGATATTGTTCTGTTTCATGAAAAAGAGGTTGACCAGATGATATGTGCATGCATCTTGCTCGACAATGTTTAAATGTTCCTGACGAAATTAAATATTTTTGGAAAGATTTTATTGCTAAAGAAAAAACTTCAATATGAAAAAAAACAAAACATAATCAATCTGATATTACAATTCATTTTCCAAAAGTTGAACCACTTCCTGAAGCACGAGTAGAATCTTTAAATAAAGCTATTTTAAAAGCTTGGATTATATGTAATTTTTTATTTGAAACTATAGAAAATTCTTTTATAATTGATTTGTTTCAACTTGCAATTCCTGGATATAAACTTCTATCACAGGATAGACTCTCTGGTCATTTTTTAGACCAAAAAGTTTTAAGAATTGATAAGTGAATTGATAAGTGAATTGATAATGATTTAGAAAAAGAAAAAAACTTTACTTTATGTATATAATATAATTTTTTTTAAAAATTATAATTAATAAATTTTTTTAAAAAAAATTTTTTTTGTCATAATAGCCCTTGACGGATGGACATCACCTACTCATGATTCAATTTATAATTTTATTATTACTACATCCAAGCATAAAGAATATCTTATTAAACTTAAGGAGTATAACAAAGTTAGTCATACTGAAGCTTTTATGGCTAATGAAATTTTAAGTTTTATTAAGAAAATAGATGTTGAAAAGTTTGCAGAAATTGTTACAAATTTGGGAGCAAATCTTCAAGTAGCTCATCAAATTATTCATGACACTTATCCTTCTATATTAAATTTCAGATGTGCTGCACATGCTGTAAATTTGCTTGCATTTGATTTTACTAAATTAGATTCAATTAAAGATATTGTTACAAAATGTGGTTTAATTTTAAATTTTTTTCATAATTCTCATATTGCTTACAGATATTATTTAGAACAACATCATCTTATGAAAATTAAAGATGGAGAAATTAAGTTATACTGTAAAACTTATTGGGGAACACTTTTTACAACAATAGATTCAATTGTTAAATCTAAGCCAGTTTTTGATTAGGTAAGTTTAATATTTAATATTTATTTAATTTTAAATTTATAGTAATACGTATAGTATACATAATAATTATGTAATATTTTTATATATGTATAGATTTTAGAAAATTATATGTCTGTAATCTCTAATACTGTGGTATTTGATCTTCTTAAGAACGAAGATTTTTATATTAAGTGCCGTCAGGTCTCAGTTATTTTGAAACCTGTAAAGGAATTAACAAATTGTTTAGAAGCTAAAACAGCTAATCTAGCTGATATTTTTATTGAGTTAGTTAAATTAGCTGCAAATATTAATCGAGTTGAAAATTCTAATCTGTGAAAAAGAAATATTATTATTAATTTTAATCTATGATTCGATGAACTTGTAAATTCTGTTACAATTCTTGCATACCGGTTATATCCCTTATATAGAGGTATGTATACAAAATTAGCTAAATTTTTTTTTTATATACATACATATCATCACTTAATAATATATATATTTTAGGTCATAGCTTAAAAAGAACAGTATTGGATAAAATTTATGAAACAGCTGCATTAATTTGGAATGATTTACGTTATTCGGAAAAATCATGTACACAATTATTGATAGAAATGCGAAGTTGGAAAAGAAAGAATGAACCTTACTATCTTTCCTATAATTCTACTCGTAAAACACTAATTAAATAGTGGTGTAGTATATATGTTGATAATGATCAAGATTAACTCTAACAATTGGCACTATGCTTATTCTCAATTGTTCTTTCACAAGCCATCTGTGAAAGAAACTTTTCAATGCTTAAATGGTTTTATAGCAGTAAACGAACCTGACTTTGTCTTTCTCAAGTAGAAGATATAGCAAAAATATGCTTTTACTACCTTTCAAATTCTGATAAAGAACTTCAACTTTATGGCAAAGATTTAAATTATGAAGAGTTGTATGAAAGTATTAATACATCAATAGTTACATATGATTTACTTGAAACTTCAGATGAAAATACTAATAATAGTAGGACTAATAATTTAGATAATACTAATGAAAGCAAAGATTTAGAAAGTTTAACATTAAATATTGCAGATTCAGTAGATTTAGCATTGCCAGAATTTTTAGTATCTGGAAATGCAATATTTTTTTCAGATTTTGTTACAACTAATCAGGCTAGAGATGTAGGTAATATGAATTACAATCCTATTGAGTTAGCATGTCAAATAGTACAAAATAAAAAGGATTAAAAAATTTATTATATTAGTATTTGAATCATGCATATAATAAATTTTTTTTTCATATAATAAATATAAGGTTTTCGCAATTGAAGAGTATAAAATGATATTAAGCTCAATTATTTGTTACAGACCTATGTTTAAGATTGGTAGTTTCAAAACCTAAAATTTACAACTATTAAAATTTTTTTTTGTCTTTATAGAAATATAATAATAAGAACATAGTGACTTCTCTTGCAACTAGGCTTTATACACTTGAAGACTAAAAATTAGTATTATAAATAAAAGTTGAATAAAGTTCAGGTGAAGTAGTTTTAAAATAGTCCCAAATTAAGGTCATAATTCTAAATGAAACCATAGATTAGCAGTATTTTGGATTTATAATAAAGAAATATATTATAAACACTTATTAGCATTCTATTTACTCTATTATATATGCAGATAAATAAAAACAAGAAAAGCATATCAATGAATCCAGATGCTAAAGGTGGCATAAGGCATACACTTATTACCAATATTTGATGCCAATATACTGTGCATGGATAGTTCTTGAAGGTGCCTAAAAGTGGTAAATTGAATGAACAAAATAACTATATTAATAATAAAAAACATTTCAAGTTGGCTGTTGTTATCAAATTTGGTGAAAGAGTAAGTAATATAGATAGAATATTTAATTTTATCAAAAATGAAAAAAAATTGAAGTAGAAAAGAATGAACATAAGGCATTGATTTATTATCATAAATTATGTAGATGATCTTAGATTTTATGGAATATGTAATGCTAGATATTGTTATTATGAATGGATTAGAGTTAAAAGGACAGTTATATATAATACGTATGAACTATTTAATGTTGGGTATCATGATTAAGAAGGAATTGAAATAATTAAAAAGAGGGACAATACTGATAACAATCAGACTAGTAAATATACCAAAATTTTCGATTCATATTAATCTTAAATATATTTATTCCTTGAACTGTTTATTTGTATAATTTTACAATATATAATGCTTTCAAATAAATATAAAAAAAAATTATTCATAAAATAAACAATTTTATTTGATTACATAAAAATTAAAATATTACAATGTAGTAAAACTCTCAAAATAAATGCAATACCTTAGTTTTCTATCACAGTCCTCAGGAAAATTTTTTTTTCATTCTTAGCAGTATTAATGCCATATTTATAGCATATCCAAAAATTATAGTCGCAATCCAAGATGCATTTTTCAATAGAGTTACCACCTTTAGTGAATTTTAAATGCCACCCAGTGCCTTTTTTATACTTAGCGCACAAACCATTCTTGTAGTAAAACACAAGCTGTGTTGTCTATTAAGATTGCTTTCTTTAGCATGTTGATAATGATATCAAAAACTACATTTTCCAACAAAATTACCATCTTCAGCAGATCTTAAATAACATTTAAATGCCTTTTTTACATTTTTTTTTTGGTGCCACTCTCATAATAGATTCTGTGATTCAATTTTCCATTAGTGACTAGTACTGTATTTTTGATTGCTTAAGTTTGAAGTTAGATCGCAATATGCACAAAAAAAAAATAAACTCTGTAAAGTGACAGAAGCAAGTAACTTTACCTTAAGTTTATTCTAACACCAAACAAGTTTGTTGATCTCGCATATTTGGTTGAAGTAAATGAAAGCAATAGAAGGATTATTATAAGATCACCAACTCACCAATTTACCAACTCACTAATTCACCAACTCACTGTTTCACCAACTCATCATTTCACCAATTCACTGTTTCACCAATTTACCATTTCATCAATTCACTAATTTCATCAATTTCACTATTTCACCAAAGGTTTATTTTGGTGTAATTCTGGTGAAACTATTTCACTATTTCATCTGGTAAAATGGTCTAATTTCACCAGCATCTATAATTACAACCACAAAAGGCAATTATAAAAAGAGTATACAATTAGCTATTCATACAACTTTAGTCATTGTCTAATTTAAGTAGTCTATTCAAAGGTTCTATACTAGCTGTTATATCTAGAACTTGCTTGTAGATTTTCTATTTAAATACTTTAGTTTCTAAATTTATCTATCTATCTTTGCTTATTAATAACTTTAGCTAATGCTAGTAAAAATATGCTATAACTACTAAGTTTTTAAAGCAGTTTACTCATATGAAATCTTTAATCTTGTACTAAACCTTTTAGAATCTTTTGTATCCTATTTTTACAGCTAACTCAGTATTGTTATCCAAGACTAACGCTTGCAGTTAGGGTATATCATTAAACTGCTATGTCCTTGTAGAGTTTATCTTAACTCTAATACTAACTTCACAATATATTCTTACTACTTTAATATTTTATTTAAGTTTTATCAAGCTTTTAGATCAGATAGTCTAAAAAGATAGATCATAACTATATTTCTGATTTATATATTCTTTAGCATATAATCTTTTTCTTTAAAACAGATTCTGACAGTTTGGCTAATTCTATTTAGCCTCTTTCTAAAGGCCAGTTTTTTGTCTAACTTCATAAGTTCTAGCTTTATTTCATAGATCTAATTTTTACAGTAGCATCATCAAAAGTTCAGACTACTTTTTTATTTGGATTTTTCAAGTATTTTTAGTTTCTGTAATTTATATGACTACAAGAACTTATTATGAGTTTACACCTCCTGATACCAGTTTGTGTTCTTTCATACAAGGTACAACTATTGCACAAATGCTATATAACTTCTAGTCAGGCTAGTATGATATAAATAACAGACATCTGATCCTAATTAATAGTAGAAGACAGTTAACTATAACACAAAAAATTTCAAATTTTTGTTGACATTGGGATTTGAACTTTAGACCTGCCACTTGGAAGTTGAAAATCTGACTACTTCACTAGATTACTACATCTTTATGAATTATTAGCTTTATTAATTGAATATTATAATAATGCTTATAATTATAGTTTTAAGTTATTAAGCAATAGAAATATTAGTGATCAAACTCTATACCAGTTTTACCTAGAGTAATAGAATATAAAAAACTAAAAATAAGTAATAAAATTTTTGGTTTAATATCTGTGATAAGACACAAAAGATTGGCAAAAATAATAACAAAATTTATATTAGATAATAAATCAACTAATATATATTTTGCATTGTTCAATTCTATTTTGAATATATAGTACATCTATCTAATAGCTTGAAAAAGCACAAATTGGCATTTTTAAGTCTGTTAATAACCATAAAGTTAGATATTATTGCCAAGTAGATAATATTTGTAATATTGAATTGTAAAATTAGAATTTTTATAATATAAGTAGAAATTGTATAATTCTTGTACACAATATTTTAGACTAATTCATTTCTGATACTGTTAAAGTTAGAAAGGAAATCCTAATAGAATATATATTAGTAATACCAGTTAATAGAAAATTTTATATATAATAATAAAATTTATTTAATTTCATTATTGATAGTATTTTGTTAATATTTTTATTAATTGTTTTAAATATTAAACTGTTTTATAATAATTTTAGCAGAGTAAAAATTTTATAGCTATATTGGTAGTATTTTTAAAATAGAAATATGTTTATTATTTTGAACAATATCAGATTAATACTATAGTATTATAAAAAACAAAATAGCTATATTAGTTCTTTTAATATTATTTTAGTTGTTAACAAGTTGATTTAAAAATATTAGTATTTTTAAAATCAAAACTGTATTAATATCAGTGTTTTAATATTTCTATGATTATATTTAAAATTTTTATTCTCTATTAGTTATCTAATATTTCTCTAATATTATTCTGATTATGCAACTGCCAATATGTCTTTATTCAATCTGTGCTACTTCTATCTGCAATAATTAGACCTATTAGATATTTTTTGATTTTACATTAATATATACTAATTAACTTACTAATTGCATCTATTTTTAAACTAAATTTTTTATTTATAATTGCTAATAAAGATTAAGTGATAATTCTTTAAATTAAGTTTTTAACTCTTCTGGCCTATACTAATAATTTGTGAATAAATAGATTGCAAAATCCAAAATTAGTTTTGTTAGTAGTAAAAGTGTTTAATATATAAAAATAAGCTAAGTATATAAAACATTGTAAAATAACTTATCTAATTATAACTTATAATTTTGCTAGTCTTATCAATATCAGAAAATTTTTCTTTAAATATGTTTATTAATCTAGAATTTCAAAATAATTTATGTCTTAAAAATCTTGCTTTAAATATCTTTAAGAATAGCTTTCTAAAAGTTATTGCAAAAGATGTTAAAGTTCTAGAATTAGATATATATTTAAAATATAAAAAAAATTTTTTTTTATAAAAACTTTAAAAACTATTTACTATACTTATTTGTGAACATATATATCATTATAGTTGTTTTAAGACTTATATAAAAGATCTTTTACAATATTCTAAATATGCAATAAAAATTAAATCTATTAATTATATATATTATTCTAATACTTTAAAATCTAGTTTACAAGATCAAACACAGAATATCTTAGATCTAATGCAAATTTTATCACAAATAGCACAAATAATATTTGATCAGAGTTAGAATATAGTAATCTTAGATATAATATATATTTTTATCTCTAATTTATTATATTTTTTATTATATCTAAACTATATGAAGCAGACTCAACAAGACCTAACAAAGATACTACTAAAATTAATTATTTAGTAAAAAACCAAAACAGAATAAAAAAAAAGATAATAAAAAAGATTTAATATTGTAAAAAAACTTATTATAAAATTAACATTTAATACCTTTAAACAAAACACAGATACAATAACTTTTTACCTAATAACAACTATTAAAACTAATCTACTGCCTATTAGCTTTCTAAAGTTATATACTGTTAAAGGCAAAACAGATACCAGAGTTGCTCTAATCTAGTGCTGCCTTAACTCATGCCCCTCTTACAGTAAGAATATCCCTGAAACAAGAAAATAATTGTGCATCGATTGTATCTTAAGAAACTTGGAAGCCAAGCCACCTATCTGAAACAATGCTATAATGATGCAGAATTGGAAACTATAGTCATTTGTTGGGATAGATCTGCCAAATTAGGCTAGTTGTTTATGCCGCATAAGGCCATTCAAAGTTCTGACTGTAATGACAAATCTGAAACCATTGAGTTCAGTAGAAAATTGTTTGATTTTGGACCCCTGTGTCATCTCTTTTTGTAGCGTGCCATTCTTGTATATAAGTGTCTTTTTTTCTTAGAGTTAGAAAGAAGAAGCATTTTAGAATAAACATTGTTAGTAATAGCCATATTAGTAATAAAAACTATCTCATTAATAAACTAAGATCTTGCACTCACACCTTAGCTTTGCCAAATCGTTCTGTCTTTTTCATGGTGCAATGTTTAACAACATTTAATATTTTCAAGTGACAATTTGTTACATTTTTCTTGACTCTGTATTTTGTAAAACCAAAATCCTTTTAACAATACTAAAATTACTTCTGCTAAAAGTAAAATTTAAAAAAACAAATCAAAATATTATTATTCAGTATTATAACTTTAGATTAGATATAGCAAAACACTTTAAGTTCTATTATAAAAAATTATATAATATAAATAATGTTAATAGTAAAATTAAAAAAAAATTAAAAGGATAGTGATTCTAGTGCAGTAGTTAAGTTGTCATCCTTCAAGTGGCAGGTCTAAGGTTCAAATCCTACCTATGATGAAATTTGAAAATTATATCTGTGTTATAGTAACTGCCTTCTGTCGATAAGTTGGCCTTATGTGGCTGTAACCTAGAAATACCAAGTTGGGTCCTACTGATATTAGAAGCTTAGAATATCTATACAAATTGTAATATTATATATATATAAAGAAATGTATAACCAGTATTGTATAAGATTTCAGTGCAAACCTATAATAAGACTACTGAGTATAGAAGACTAAGGAACTGAGATAACAGAAACTTACTTAAAAATTTTTAAGTAAAAAAAATAGCATAAATTTTTAACATTACCATTAAATTAGTTAAAGCCTATAAAACATCTTTATAGGAACCAAAGTTTAAAACTAGATGACAAATATATTTAAAGGAGCATATAACCAACCAGGCTGATGGATTTGTTAGAAAAAAAGAATACAAAAGTATATCATACTGAGCTATTTAGATTGGTAATTTGGAATAAAACTGACAGTTCTGAGTTGCAGCTAGTAAGAGATGATGAAAAAGATGTTAAGAAGATAGGTACTAGAGTTTTAATGAACTTTACAAAGATAGAAATAGTATAATATAACAGTTAAACAGATAACTTTTATAACTGCAAGTGTTAGATAACTATAGTATGTTGCATAAAACTAGGTCAGTATGTGTAGGACATAAAGACTCTAGTAAATTTCTTGTTAAAAATAAAGTAGTCTTAAGGATACTAACTAGCATTAAAAACTTGGATGGATGTAGTCTTGAAGATGTTCTCATAATACAAGAAGGATTGTATATGCAAAGAGTTTAAATAAACAAGACCTCTAGTTGGCTTGCAGGTATAGCATCTAGTGTAGAACTTATATAGTAATATATAAGTGGACTACTTAAATTAGACACCAAAAATGCATGTGTAGCTAGTTGTAACTTCCAATATAAGATAGTTTTTGATAGTATGCTATGCTTTATATATTTGAATAAAAATGTTATATCTCAAAGATAGGAACTTTAACATTAAAAAAAAAATAAAATAAAAAAATAAAATAAAAAAGAAATAAAAAATAACTTTCTAATAATACTTCTGAAACTACTATTCAAAAAAAAAACCTAAAAGATTTTTTACTTTTTTTTTTTTTTTTTTTAAATATTAAGGTGAGTATTTACGACCCAGGATTTTATTGATAGTACATTCAGCTAATGGTTGCATTACAACCACAGGGGGCAACCATGGAAAGAGTGT
>CAJVQA010010369.1:0-11434 GCA_910591915.1 Cetraspora pellucida | reverse complement strand
AGTTATTTCTATTTAGTATAGTTTATAATTTTTAAAAGCCTGACACAGGCTTATAATTGTGACCATCTGATAGTTATATAGTGAAAGTTGCATATATTTTTTTTTTTTTCTATCGATTTTTCCTTTTCCTCTTTTATTTCTTGTTTTGTATCTTTTATTTTTATTCCCTATACCTCTGTGTTTTTTTTCTTTTTTCTGTTATATAATAAGTTTTTTTTTGTTTTCTTTCACTTTTTTACGAGAAGATGTTATCAGATTAGTAATATCCTATTGTAGAGTGGTGGTCAGATGTGCTCTCAGATCATCTTTTTTCTTAGGAAATTAGGCAACTGGTACAGGCAGATCGCTTGTAAGTGCTTATAGAAGTAACTGCGAGATGTCAACTCAATATGTTAAGTTTAAAAATGTTTGTATAAAAAACATGATGTCTTAATAAAGAGAAATCAGCAAGACTGCCAAAGAAAAAAAAAAAAAAAAAAAAAAAAAAAGCCTACTTTTAATATTCTTAGAAGTATTCTTTATATTTTTTCTAGTAACACCTTTTTAAAAACAATTTTCTAAAAACAACTTTCTAAAAACAACTTTTTAAAAACAATTTTCTAAAGCCAACTCTTAATTGCATTATATATTTTTATTTTATTAAAAGCCTAACTTATTGCTTTTGGGTTTGCCTATTCTGAAACATCTTATTTAACTTTTTCTAATAATAATATGTGTTTAAATGATACATATTTATATACAAATTACAAATCCTATATTCAAAAGCCATTGATTGATTTTTAACAATGTTCATATTTATATTAAGGTTGCTGATATTTTTTTCAATAAATATAGCATAATACTAGCAAATATATTTACCTCTTATTAGATATAATTTCTAATTATTTTTTGGTGTCTAAAATATATATTAATGTTTTTAATTTTTTTTATAAAAATTTTTTCAAACATTATATAAGATAAAGTATATAATATTTATTTTTTATTTTAATTTTTTTTCTAAGATAGTATACTAAAATAGTATACTAGATAACATATTTAAAAAAATAAGCCAATTTGAGCTTTCAGACTTCTTTAATACGTTCTTTTGCAAGTTTAAAACCAAAAATATAAGCAAATACCTATATAAAATTCATGATGCTAGTATTAAAGAAAATGTTTCTTAGTGTAAATAATAAGAATGAAATAAAAGCTATTCATTTAAAATAAAGGTCATTTATTATATAAATTCATTAATAATGATAAGTTACTCTGCCTTATTATAAATTTTGATTTGCTGATAGAAAGGCTAAATACTATTTCTTTCAAGCTTTTAGAAAAAAGACAAAAAATTTACTTTGTTATATCTTTAGAAATACTTGTTTAGAAGTATTCCTAAAATAGGATAAAAAATCTACCATTGCTGAAAGCAGTGATATAAAAAAAAATCTCTTAATGTTTTAATTTCCAGCATAAGACTTCTAAACATTTCTTAGACTAAAGTATTTATTAAACTTGTTTGTAAAAAACTTTAAAAAGGTTGCAAAAAAAGATATTATTAATAAGCACTGTCTAAACAACCTATTACTCTGTAATGGGTCTATATAAAACAAATTTTCAGAAAGCTCACATTTAGTTAATCGAGACATGATATTTTTGTACGAGATATTTGTTAAAGATGCTTTAGTCAATGTGCTACGGTATACGATTTTACTGCACACTGCGTCATAAAATAAACTTCGATTTTATTTAACGAATAACGAATACTGTCTCTAGTTTAAGTGAAGCCATATAACAAATATACACTACGAAGTTATTAACAAGCTCAACCCAATTTACAGCATTAAAGAAATATTAGGTTGAATTCAATTTTAAGTTCAATTATTGTAAACGCAATTTGAGATAAAGAATTGTAGATGCAATAAGGTGCTAAAGTTTATCATTAGAAAGTTTATTCTAAAATAAAAATTATTACAACAGCACACGCCTTCTTGGCGTTGAATTGTGTCGCTTATTAAATATGAAATATTATATGCATTATATAAAACCAAATTTTTAACATGATAACGATAACAATATAATCTAACAACCACCAATTTTTATATTAAAAAATTATAAGAAAATTCAAACTTTAAGAGCTATACTGCAAAATTTTATTAATACAACTAATTAAAAAAAAAAATCTTGAAAAAATTGTCATTTTCGGCCCTTTTCCAGCACCTAGCCCATATATTGCAAAGTCACATCACTTCTTATTGGTTCTACTAATTATTCACATATCGTGTTATTATACATAGTTCTTCGATAGTGAAGTGGTTGGGAGAAAAGAGTGTCCAGAATTCTGCGGTGCTCACTTTAAAAATATTTTTCCTATTGTATTTGTAAGATCAACGTGATTTTTAAAAAAATATTTTTAGATTTATGCACTGCAGAATTCTGGACATTCTAGTTGAGGAATGTGTCCAATACAGTTAATCGGCCGAATATTCCGATATTTAACATGTACTACACTATGACCTTATAAAAGAAATTCATTACACTACGTATTTAGCGTTCTTTAATTTTAAAAAATGGCAAATAAAGCTTTCGAATATCAAAACTTAAAGCGAAAGCACGAAAAAAATAGTGAATTTGACGAGCAAAATTTGAAACGAAAAAATGAAGCAAAACTCGGCTCTAACAAATCGATAAAAGCATCAAAAGCTTCAACTCCTAATAGCCGTGTTCGTGAACATTACAATGAAAAACCGGATGTTGGTGTTGAGAAACGAAATGAATCTACAATATTATTTTTAAAAAATTTCAATAATTGGATTAAAAGTGTTATAATTGGGAAATATGTTGGTGCTAATTCTACAGTTCTCGATATTGGCTGTGGAAAGGGTGGTGATCTCCTTAAATGGAAAGCCGCAAAAATTTCTGCGCTTGTGGGTCTTGGTATGTTTTTGAGCTAAATAACTTACAACCTATTTGATTATTAAAAAAATATGTGTTTAATAAGGTTAAAGTTTTTATAATTTATTCTTTTTAGACCTTTCAGATGTATCAATTGATCATGCCAAAAATCGTTGGGAGAATCTTAATATTAGAGGTATTAATGTCTTAATCACATGTGATTACTTTAAAAAATTTGGTTTTAAAAAAACTCAAATTTACTTTATAATAGATAAATATCCCGCAGAATTCCATGTTTTAGATTGTTTTTCTGTAAGCTTTAACTTTCGATTACCTATCAATATCCGATTACTAGTTTCTATTACTAATTTAAATTTGCATATATTCAATTAGAACCCAATTACCTCAATTTCGTCTATAAAAAATAAAAAGTTTGATGTTGTCAGCATGCAATTATGTCTTCATTACTCGTTTGAGACAGAAAATAAAGCACGCATGGCTTTAATTAATGCATCTTCTAATCTAAAAGAAGGTGGTTTGTTTATCGGCACGGTAACGGACGCCAATTGGATTGCGTAAGAATTATATTTCATTTCTTATTGGTTACCAATTCGTTCTAATTTATGTGCTTTTTTCTTGTCGATTAGTAAAAAACTAAAGGCCTTAGGACCAAAGGAGTTACAATTCGGTAATTCGATATATTCCATCATATTCGAACAAAAACACGAATTTCCAACCTTCGGACACAAATATAATTTTTATCTTGAGGACGCCATAAATGACTGTCCAGAATATTTGGTTCACTTTCCAACGTTTGAAAGGTATGTCGTAAGATATTTTAAGATTTTTGATTTTACCTTTTACATTTTTATTATTCAAACTTATTTTTTATTAGGATGGCAAAAAAATATGGTTTCGAATTAATATACAAAAAGAGATTTCATGATATATACAACGAAGCAAAAGAGGATCCACAATATCGCCAACTACTATACAAGATGTCTGTAATTAAACTCAATAAAGAGTATGGTGAGATGAGCGATGCAGAATGGGAAGCTGCAGGTGAGATTAGATATATAATTTGATTTTTAAATTGAAGTGCTAATTTAATGTATATTTACCTTATAAAGGGATATATATAGGTTTTGCGTTTAAGAAAGTGGTAAAATAAATATCGATGTTATTTACAAATAATAGTTTATATTATTTAAGCTATCGAGTAGGCAAAATTTATCCTCGCTTTTGTTTTTTTTGAATTACTATAACTGGTATACTGGATAAGGGTTGATATACTGTGACTATTTTCTTCAAGAAATATTCCTCATCATATTTAACATTATCATAGCATGAATTCTTAGATTTAATGTTATAGACATTTGTTATAAAACTAAATAATAGATAATTAACAAGACCAAATTGTAAAAACTTGAGGATTTAAAAAATTCCAAACTAATAATCATAAATAGCGATGTTGATATTGTTTTTTTTTAGCAATTCATCATTTACCGTATTAAATACCTTTTATTTCACCGAAATAAAAATATGCACGATAAGTAACAATTCAGTGTATAAAAAGAAGTATTTTATTAAGCACACCTCAATAATTAATTAGGTGACATTTCCTGATAGATCTTTGGAACTGACCTTGGTGAAAAAAAATCTATTAGAGTGCTATTCCCGATAGGGTATTAAGAACGAACCCAAAATTAACTTATTTCATATACTTCGCTATAGTAGTATGGTATTTTGAAGGCCTTTTTTTAAAAACCTAGTATGTAAATCGATATTTGTTTCTTATCCTATTAGGAACAGTACTAACGATCCATCAGGAACGGTATTTTTGCACTTGTAATTTCAATCGGGAGACACTACTTTTTCGTCTTGAATAAAAATAATTCGAAGTGAAATATTTATCGAATTTGACTAGATAGTAAACGTTGATTGGTTGTATTGTGCAGATCATCATTTGTAGAATCCCATAACAACTAAGGTACTAAATTTTTACTGCAAAAAATTTCGTAACATTGCAGGACCTAATTTAAAGTGTCAGATGCAACTTTAAGAAGTTAATTTCAACATGACATTAATACTACAGATTTAGCATGGAAATAATAAAGATGAATATGATTATTTTAAGTTATTTGGATTTTAGATTTTAAAAGTGGAATTCTTAAAACTATTTAATGAATATTCATTCTATTCGCGTTGACTAGTCTAAGCATACATTTAAATTTGAGTCGCACGAATAATATGAAATAATTAATAATATAATTGACGTTATAAAGATTCAAATTATGAAAAATGTGAGTATTGTAGAGAATATAATACGAGTGGATCATAGTGTCAGGAATGACGATTAAATGATCAAATATATTTGACCATTTATCGACTGACCATATTCAAAAAAAAAATTTTTTATATTCGGTCACGACCAAACAAATTGAATGATCGACATTCCTTAATTGATTGTCATCTCTACTCCCAATTTTTCTAATCGTTTGGCAAGATCAGTAACACGGGCATCCATGGTACTGATGTTTTGTTGAATAGTCTCTTCATTAACCTTGAAAGACTTATCAAGCTATAAATTATAATTAATAATAATAATTAATGTTACAGTGCAAAAATATAAGAACTATCCAAACAGTAAGCAACACTATTTACATTTCCAGAAACATCATTCAGACTTTTCAATTCTTCACGAATTTTGCTTTGTTCATCAGACAACATCTTGATAGTATCACTAAATACTGCGGCCTCTTGATGTAATTGTTGCAGAGATTTCAATCGGTTGACCAAAGCTGGTGCAATGGAAATCAGTGGATCAACCTTGTCCAAAAGAGCGAAAAGATAATTGATCTTTTATGGCGAAAAAAAATGTAACCATATTAATATTGTCTTAAATTTGTGTGTATATACTAACTATACTAGCAGCTATAGTCATCCTTCTTTATAATTAAATGGATAGAAAGCATTTTAAAGAGTTTTTGCTTATTAAGATATAGTTTTATAAGCCAAATAGTATTTTTTTGAGCACAGAACTGAGTGTTAGAGTTCCAATCCGGATAAATCTGTCATCCATTTACTATTGATATCCGGATATCAATAGTAAACTGGATATCCGATAGATAAATGGATAAACTGATAATGGATTGGAACTCTACTGAGTGTGATAAATTTTTAATATAATGTGCTTTTAAAGTGATTAATATAGAGGGATAACCTTATTTTTTCATAAATCAAAAAATAAACAAATACAAACTCTTTCTTGGGTATCATAATTGATGACACCGCCATTCATGAATTCTTTACTCTTCAATTCATTCACTTTTTCTAACTCTCCAACAAGAGTTTTTGCTTTTCGAGAAACAGACTCCAAATGGCGAGGCTGTGCCAATATTTGCATATGCTGATCAAGCTTGTCGACGGCAGCAATGAGATTAGTATTTGTTATAGAAATTGACTTTTCAATGGGCGTCGACGAAGGAAAAGAAAAAAAAGAGATAAGAGTTTAACACAAAGATGAACAAATTTTTAGACAGTGGGTTACAGATTTAAATGATAACCTACAAGGTCTTCGAAATTTTGCCCATGAGCTGTGCCCACGAGTTTCTCTAGAGCAGCAATACGTTCATCTAATTCAGTTATCTTGCCTAAAGTATGAACTCGTGCGGTTTCAGGAGAATAAAACAATTCGTATGTAACCATCTATATTGTATAAATAATCATTTAATGACGATGACAATAACTGAATATTGTACCAACACCGAATATCAAACTTACATTTTTTCCAGCATCGGAATTAGGAGCATGCCTTATAGCGCTTTCATCAATTCCATTTGTTTCACTTGCTGTCCCGTTTGTCTTGGACATACCAACACTTTTGAAAGTCTGCAATTGATGAACCAATTTTTTGCCAAGTTCAGCTTGTTTTATTATTGTACCCTCCTGTTCATCTGAATCTCCCAAGGATTGACTGATACGAGATAGATCCTCTTGCAAAGTCAATATTTGCGATGCTAGTGCATTATGATTAAGTGTATTTATTGAGGCTTCGTCCTTAATGAATCAATTATGATAAGTGTGTTTCTCAGATGGACAAAAGAACAATCTTATAAACAGATTATCGATACCTTCTTTTTTTCTACCTCTTCATTGAGCTCCTGTATTTCATACTGCAATCTTCTCAATTTTTGCAAAGAAGTTTCCTGTAATGCGGGATCCCTTGGAAGGATTTCATATTCTAAAGGTCGTTTCACATATTGCTTATACAATTGTTTTTTGTATTGAATGGCTCTCTCGGCATCTATTAATCAAATTGGAGAAATTACTGTTGTAGAGACAACAAAACTTAATACAAGCAGATATATCAATCAGTAAACAGTACTGTACGTACCTGTTTCTGCAGCTTCCCCGGTGTTGTCTTTAAATTTATCAACAGCTTCGCCAACAGTAATTTTATCATTAACAATATCTTCGTTTTGTTCCTCAATACTGGGGAACTAATGTTAAAAAAAATGGAATTGTTCGGTCAATACAAATATTAAACGCATAGATAAAAAATTTAGCTTTTTAATTACAAGGAAATTATATATAGAAACACTTACACCATCGTCAGAAACTTCGGCGTCTTCGACAGTATCGGGTGTCTCGTATACGTCAGGTTGAGTGTCCTTGTTTTCAGGATTGATAATTAAGCATCAATGTACGTATTTTTAAATTTCAGAGGCCATATTACTCTATATTAAATTACAAAAACAACTTACAATATCGGGAAGTGCACTGTATTTACTAGACATTTTCGAAATGATGAAAAGGACGGCTAAGGGTTATGAATTATTTGATTAGTGTATGTTTCTAAAGAAACAAAAAGACCAAGAGAATTCAGATTCCAAACACATACATAAAGGATCCCAATGTTTTACGAAATTATATTTAGTTAAAATACAATCTTTAGAAGTAATATACAGTCAAAAAAACGCACCTGCAAGCTTGTAAATCCTTGCAAAAGTAGTTTTTTTCTGTACAACCCACTATTGTTATTCTGGGTTTGCATATGCCATGTTATTTAATACCAATTTTGATTGGATGATTAGATCTGCTCGATAATCTCATGCACAGTAACATTAATAACTTTTATTTGAAACGAAGACAATTTTTCGTCAAACTTCGCACCATAATGTCTGGAAAACTTCCACAGGTAAAAAACATTCCCCCAACTTTTTTAATTAACCTACAATATTTATTATGAGTTTTTTTCTGTACATTTGTAGAAAAAATTTTTTCGACAACGAGCACACTCAAATCCTTTCTCAGATCATCATCTTGACTAGCAAGTAACATTTTTCTGCCTCTGTTTATAAAGAATAATGTAATCACACATTAAAAGCTCATAATTAATTAGTCCGAAAAGCCCTGCTGAAATGGATTGGTCCGCTCATTATCCAGCATTCGTTTGTGAAGAGAATTCTAATGAATCGTCTTTTGACATGCCCACCAAACCAATGGGTCGACCTCTAATGAAAAAAAAAGTAGAGTTCGCTGATCTGGGCTGTGGTTATGGTGGTTTACTTTTTTCACTTTCAACATTATACCCAGAGAACCTAATGCTAGGTAAGTCATGATATTTAAACATTTATTTACAAATAACTGATCTCAACATTGCAATTTACAGGTATGGAAATCCGTGTAAAAGTTGAAGAATATGTACGTGAAAAAATTACCGCATTAAGATTACAACACCCGGGACAATATCAAAATATATCTATAATAAGAATGAATGTCATGAAATTTTTGCCAAATTTCTTTGAAAAAGGGCAGGTAGATAAGGCATTTACTAATATATATTCGGCATGCATAGATAAGAACATAATTTGATTAATATATAATCAAATTTGTAAGTTATCGAAAATGTTCTTTTTGTTTCCGGATCCACATTTTAAGGCTCGAAAACATAAAGCCAGGGTTATAACGTAAGTATAGACCAATGATCGGATCATCGAATTGGTCAAACATTTCGAATCAGCCAAAATTTGATTCAACCCGATTTGAATCATTCTTAAATCGAATTGGATCATATCCGAATCGAATCGGGTTTGGATTATCGAATTGAATCGGTCTATGACTCAAACTCACATATGATGGTTCCCAAATTCTGGTCTGTTGTCTAACATCGATAAACCTTACGGTCACTTAAAATTTATTGAGTCAACCCGCCTGTTAAGCACAAATTATCATATGGTAATTTATTATAGAGGTAGTCAGCTAGAATTCGTTAATGCCTGACCAGAAATTTAGGAATCTTCTTATATGGTTTTGTAATTCGGATTCAACTGGGCTACTGTCAATAGAAATCAAGCAGATTGACACTTTAAAAAAAATCAATGCTTAATTTTAGCTTATATCTCGATGAATTTCGAAGCTATTCTCATGATTGAATGGTTAAAAGAAAGCTTAGATCTTAGACCTTCATTTACTATTCGTTTGTAAGAACAGCTTCGAAATTCATCGAGATATGAGCAGTAAAAATTATGGCATTAATTTTTGTGGTGGCTGAAGCTGAAATTGACTGAAGCTGAAAATTTGCCTTATTTTATTATGAAAATTTAAAAAATTTTGGGGTACATTTTTTTGACTTTTTTTTAGGGTTAGGATCAGCTTTATGGGTAGAATTTATAATAAACAAGTATAAGTGGATTTTAATAAGTTTTATGGACCTAAATAGAGACCCTCAAATTTTCAGCTTTAGCCAATTTCAACATCATCCAACAATGTTTTGTAAAAATGTCAATCTGCTTGATCTCTATTGATGGCAGCCCAATTGATCAACCCAGATGACCAGAGCCTAGATAAGACCATTAAACAATGCAAGTATTAATTATCAAGTATATACGATAGTAATCAACTGTTAGCGGAGTATGCATACGTTTTGCGTGTTGGTGGTATAATTTACACTATATCAGATGTAAAAGATCTACATGAATGGATGGTTAGACATCTTGATGAACATCCACTTTTTGAACGAATATCGGATGAAGAAGCGGTAAGAGACTTTTAATATAATATACAGTTAGTTAAATTCGATTCTGAATTCGTTCTTTATGGTAAATCCATTCATCATAATATAGGAGAAAGATCCAGTTATTCCAATTGTCAGAAATGAGACGGAAGAAGGCAAAAAAGTGGAGCGTAATAAAGGCGAAAAGTTCTTAGCTTGCTATAGACGCATAACAAATTAATAACCCTGTTGTTTAGAATTGTATAATTTTAGTATTTTGAAGTTACTATAGCAATAGTAATTAAAATAGTAAATAGTTCTTAATTTTTATAGTAAGCAAATTCTTAATTTTAAGTGAATTCCTATTTTAACCCGTCATATGATTTTTTGGCTGGTGTTACTGAAGTACTGTAAAAATGTTTTAGCGTTAGATTTTGTGATAATTAATTATACCGTTGATTTATTTTACATATAGTACATTATTATTTTTTCATTTGTACAAAAAAAGATTTCCATTTGTTATATCTACAACCCTAAAGATTACACTTTATAATCAATTATATATCAATGATTATAAGAATACATGTTATAAGCTAATTCAGAATTAACTGGTTCTGTCTTTATATAGAGGATGTAGTCAAGAAGAATTATATTGATATAGCTATAATAAGAATTGATTATATAACATTATGTAGTAACATGAATGTTATTTATCTACAAGTTTTGTGATTGTAGAGTCTAATTGCCAAAAAAATAAGACCTTTGTACGTACTATCACAGAGTCTACTATTGTTTACCAGCATTATTAAAACTTATTAAATAGCATTATCTATTATTTACAAATAAAAAGTGAACTATCACAGAGCCTACTATTGTTTACCAACATTATTAAAACTTATTAAATAGCATTATCTATTATTTATAAATAAAAAGTGAACAATAACGAATGAAAAAGTAACTTATATTAAACAGAAAATTTTAAATACTCCTACAATGAAAAGAAACTGCCTACACTTTCTTTATATTACTGTTTATATATTTAGAACTATATAATTACTGTTATCTCTTATCTATTTTCCAATAATCATAGTAAATTCATATTTTAATGATTATATGGGCTAGGTGCTGCAAAAAGGGACCAATTTAACAATTTTTTCAAAAGTTGTTTTTTTACATAAATCAATTTAGAATAAGATTAGATTCATTTTTTATTTAAAATACAAAAGTAGTTATATTAATAAAATTTTGCTATATTGCTCTTCAAAGTTTGCATATTCCTATGATTTATTATAAGGTTTATAACATAAAAATTGATTTTCCGAAGATCTTCTATTTTGTTAATTTGGTCCCTTTTCGCAGCACCTAGCCCAGTGGACTATGTAGATCAAATTTATGTATAGTTCTATAAGTAGCTGCGCAACGTTGTCGCGTGAAACCAGGAACGGGGAAACAAATGATTACAGAGCTAGATACTGTGAAAAGATCTTTATAAGGATATTTTTAGTAAGTACATTTCAGACATGTACATGATTTAAACATTGTAATTCTTTGATAGTCTATTATAGA
>CAJVQA010010368.1:0-11434 GCA_910591915.1 Cetraspora pellucida | reverse complement strand
ACATGCTATAGTTACCTAACACTTGCAGTTATAGAAGTTATTTGTTTAACTACTATGTTATACTATTTCTATTCTTGTAAAGTTCACTAGAACTCCAGTACCTATCTTTCTAGCATTTTCTTTATTATTTCTTACTAGCTACAACTCAGAACTAGTAGTCTCTTTCAGATTACCAATTCAAATAGTCTAGTATAGTATATTTCTGTATTTTTTTCCTCTAGCAAATCCAGTAACCTGGTTGGTTATATACTTCTTTATACATATTTGATATCTAGTTTAATCTTTAGTTCCTATAAAGGTGTTTTATAAACTTCAATCAGTCTGATAATAATGTTGAAAGTTCATGTTATTTTTTTACTTAGAAATTTTTAAGTAGGTTTTTGTTACCTTAGTTTCTTAGTCTTCTATGCCTAGTAGTCTTATTGTGAGTTTGCATTGAAGTTTTATACAACACTAGTTATACATTTCTCTATATACATATAATATTACACTTCATATAGATGTCTTGAACTCCCAATGTCAGTAGAACCCAACTTGGTATATCTGGTTTATAGCCACATGAGGCCAACTAATTAATAGAAGATAGTTATTATAATGCAAATATAATTTACAAAATTCATTATAGATGGGATTTGAACCTTAGATCTGCCATTTGGAGAATGACAACTTAATTACTATATTAGGATTATTATTATTTGCTAATTATATTTGAGCTATATAACTATCATATATATTATATATTATTATTTTTAATAATTTGAAATTATAATAATAGATATGGCAACTTAGTGAAATAGATAAGTTGTCATACCTTCAAGTGATAGATTATAAGTTCAAAATCCACTAACAGTGAAATTTAGATAATCATCTATATAATATATAGATGGTATTATAGCAATAGCATTCTGTTGATCAGTTAGAATAGGATACCTGTAACTATAATTGCATTAGCATGACTGATAGGTCTGAGGCATCTATATAATCTGTTACACAGAGGAATGCAAACTGGTACCAAGCAGTGCAAACCTAAAATAAGTTCTTAAACCATGTAAATTTATAGAACTAAGAAGCCAAAACTCACTTAAAAATTCTAAGCAAAGAGATAACACAGATCTTTGATATATTACTGTAAAGGCTAAACCTAGGAAATGAATACTAATATGAAGGAATCAGGTGAACAAGAACCTTAGATGAGAAGTACTACTAACCAGGCTACCAGATTTCAAACCAGAAAAAAAGAATATTAATTAGGCTGATCTCAATATATCAAGAACAGATTATAGTTCTTCCAAGCTATCTGAATTGGCAAAGTAGAGATATACTAAAAGTACTAGGAATATGTTATAAAGTTAGTACTGAAGTCTAGATAAACTCTGTAAAGGTAGCCTGTATTAGTATTTTAAAAGTGAATAGATAGTTAACAATGGAAGGCCTCCTGCACCTTACTGGCAAGTAATGTACTATGAAATATGTAATAATCTAAGAACTAGTACAAAAAAAATAGGTACTATACTACTTAGATGGTATACCAATTAGGTATATACAGAGAGTAAGTTGGGATTTCAATATGACAGGGTGAATGATCAAAGGGTTTAAATGGATAATCTCCTAGTAGGTTATAGGTATAGCATCTAGTATAGAACTTTAGGATGGACTATTTAAATAGGTAACCAAAAGTTGCACATGTGATTAGCTGTACTCTCATTTCTGTAAAAATAGTTGTAATAGCTAATCCAATATAAGTTAATAAAGTATTACCACAAGTATGACCTTTAACAAAAAAAAAAAAATTATAATAAAGATTTTGACATGATAGTTAAACTTTTGATTTAATAAAAATTAATTAGTCAAAGATCAGAAAGCTAAAGATATTTGATTTAACTTAGCAAATTAAATAGTTTTTTAAAATTCTGGTAATTGGTATTTTGTAATCTACTAATTTTAGTCAATAATATATATTGCATATTATTGTTTTAATTTTGTTTAAACTTATAAATTTTAAAATTCTAAAACTTTTATACAGATATTATTTTTAAAATTTGATTAGTAACTTTGTAAAACTTATTATAAAAAACAAAATTACTAATTAAATTTTGAAAATAATACTTGTATAAAAAGTTTTAGAGTTTTGAAAATACTTGTTATTTGTAGTTACATGATTGTTAAGTATAAATGTTCCAAATTATATACAATTTTTTTTATTATATATAAATTTTTTTATAATACTAATAATAGAACATTTGAAATACCAAGAAGTAACTGTTTTTTAAGAGCAAGTAGGCAGTATAACTGTTTTTTGTAATTACAAAAATATGAAATTAAGGTTGAATAAGTGCATACTTAAGACATCTGTTAAAAATTTGTTTATAAAAAAATGCTTTAGTAAAAATACTCTGCTTATATAAAGTACTTATGTTATTTTTTTTGTTTACCAAATTATTTAATGATAGACAATCATGCTTTAGTAGAGGAACAACAACAATGTTGTTGATCTTTGAAAGTACCTATATCTTATAAACTTAAATAAAAATCTCTTTCAAAAGACAAAAACTTTAATACAAAAAAAAAACACAATTTTGTATAATATTAATAATTTTACTTGTTAGATGCAAGTAAATATACAGACAAGTTCTATATATGACAACTAGTATAAAACTTTTAAGCAAACTATTTAAATTAAATAATAATTAAAATTATAAAAATAATTAGTTATACACTCTTTGTATAATTGTTTTCTGTAATTATAAAACATCTATTAATGAATATATATATTATTAATAAAATTCTAAGTTAGATTTAGGTTGCAAATAACTTGTCTGAGCTTCTAATCTTAATATCTTATAGATATAAAATTCAAATATAAATTTTTTTTATATATTCTATCTATAAAAAGTTTAACTGAGTTTTAATAAAGATAAAAGCATGGCCTTACCTTTAATATTTAAAAAAAATAAAATCCTAAGTTACAAATACCTACCTTAATATTTAAAAAAAATAATATACTAATAACCTATTTTGTAACAATACTAATAAAATTTTTTGATCACGTGAAATTATCAATGCTTTAACAAAAAAAATCTCGAACAATTTTACTCAAACCCTAACATAAGCGAACTCTAAAGATTTTGCGATCTCGATTATAACTAATAGGTTTAGGTAGAATACTGATAAGGCATGCACAATTTGTATCACCGTCCAATGGGAGAATGAGTCGTAAATTAGTAGTAACGATTACAGAAAAAAAATAAAATTTTGCAATAAGTATCAGCCAATTAAAAAGAATTTTCCGCAATAAAATATCGATATTATTAACCTCAGGGTTAACTTCTACATAATAAAATGATATACAAAGCCGTCATTCTTGTGGGTGGACCTTCTCGTGGTACGCGTTTTCGACCTCTTTCTTTGAATGTACCGAAGCCTTTATTTCCAATCGCCGGTCATCCAGTTATTTGGCATCATTTGGAGGCCTTATCTAAGGTTGAGGGAGTGAAAGAAGTCCTAATGATTGGATTCTATGAAGATTCGGTTTTTCAAAGGTTTATAGACGATGCAGCCAGAGATTTTCCTCAGATTTATGTTCGGTATGATACTAATGGAAAGCAGTATCTTAAGTTATTAAAAGTTATTTATTTACAGACTTATTTATTTATTTTTGTATAGTTATCTACGCGAATACCAGTCTTTGGGAACAGCTGGAGGTCTATATCATTTTCGTGACGAAATTCAAAGAAACGACCCGCGTCAAATATTTGTTCTTAATGCTGATGTAGCGTGTAGCTTTCCACTAAACGAAATGGTTAAATTTCATAATACGCATAGAGGGTTATGTACTATATTAGGAACTAAGGTAAAGTTTTAAATTCAAGTCTAATTATTTGTATTTATATTAATTTATTTGATTTATTAAGGTTGCTCGCGAAGTTGCTAATAGATTTGGATGTCTAGTTGAGAAACCAGAAAATCATGAAGTCTTGCATTATGTAGAAAAACCTGAAAGTTTTATATCTAATTTGATTAGTTGTGGTATTTATTTGTTCGATTGTGCTATTTTTACTGAAATGAAAAAAGCGATGCAAAATAAGGCCAATCGAGTCGAGTATCCTTTTTTTTTCAAATACGCGAATATAATAAGTATTTGAATTCCATCCTTAATAAAAATTTTAAATTTGGTCAATTAATAGTCGAGATCAATTTCAGATGCAAGATGACAAGCTTCGATTAGAACAGGATATACTCCGACCTTTAACAGAATCAAGCAAATTATTTGTATATGAAACAACTGATACTTGGGTTCAAGTTAAAACTCCTAGGTATTCAAAGTGTCTAAATGGCTCTCATTAATTATTTGATGATGATTGTCTCATGATTCTTCTGTATAGTTCAGCTGTCCCTGCAAATGCATTATATCTTGAACAATATCAAAAAACAAATCCAGATAGATTATTAAAAAACATGCCAGATGGCCCTACTGTAGTCGGGCTTGTCTATAAGCATCCCACCGCCACTATAGATCCTACCGCTAAGGTTTGTGACATGGTTTATGGGCCATAGTTTAAGTGTTATACATTGCTTTAATTACAAGTTTATTTTTAGATTGGTCCAAATGTAACTATTGGTCCTCGTGTGATCGTTGGAAAAGGAGTTCGCATCAAGGATTCAATTATCTTGGATAATGCAGAAATTAAAAACAATGGTTGTGTTTTGTACAGCATTATTGGATGGGATTCAAAGGTTGGAAACTGGTCTCGTGTTGAGGGCACACCGACGACGGATCATTCAACAACTGTCACACAGAATGGTGTTAAGATCCAATCAATTTCTATCCTTGGTATGGATTCACAGTTTCACTTTGCGATTCTTCAATTGTTCAAATATATTAAAATGTTTTTTACATATAGCCCAGGAAGTTACTGTTAAAGATGAAATCATTATTCGTAATTGTATTGTACTGCCAAACAAGGAATTAAAAACAAGTTGCCACAACGAAGTTTTAATGTGATAGTAATAAATTACATTTTGTTTGATTAATTTTATAGATTCATACCAGATAAATTTTAATTATCTTATTTATATTTTCATAAATGAATTGAGATAACTAATTGTTTCTACATAGTATTATTATTATTATTACTTTAATTTTATGAACATGTTTATCAATAAATTCCACTTATAATAATTAGTAGAATAAATTAGAGTTTTTCATTGTCACCACTGCAATGTGGTCGGACAATCAAATTTAAAACCCAAGAATCGAAACAATCAGGCTTTTAATCATACAGTACCCGGTGTGGTGCAATTTAACTTAAACATTAAGCATTAAATATATATATATATGAATAATACTGTACCTTAAAATTAGGGGTTTGCAACCTGGGCTCGTACCTGTGCTTAACAAAAAATCGGGTATGGGCATGGGCATAAAAACATAAAAACTTGTATACAGGTATGGGATTGACATTTTATGTTTAGTGCTTAATGCTCATGTTTATAATAATGTTTGGCACTTTGTATTTATGCTTTTTATAGTATCAGGCATTTATGTTTATGCCTATAAGTGTGTTATTTTTATATATATAGACATATGCATAATATAAAGTACTAATGTTTAACATAATGCTAATATGCTTAACATAAATGGTTGTAAAGTTATATTTAAAATAAAGTTTGATCAAAGATATTAGTAAAAAATTTTTTTTCCTTTACTTGAGCAGTTTTGCTAGTTATTTTTATTATAATTTTTTGTACTATACAATACAAGTTTATATAAATTTTAATTCAGCATTCCACAGATACTTCTACAAGTCCTATAAGTAATTTGTTTGTATTGATTATTTAACTTTATAAGAAATTAAAGTACACTAAAAGTCACATCTGATTACTGTTTTATAATAAAATATCATCAATTTGATGATAATTTCTTATAGAAAAGTAAACAAAAATAAAAAAAACTAATATAATATAAAAAAACCTCAAAATTATAAAAATAAATAATAAAAGGTACAATGTAAGAAATAAAAAAAATTGAAAAAAATGAAAAAAAAACACATGCAACTTTTATTATACTACTATCAGAAGGTCACAATTATAAGCCTATATCAAGCTTTAAAAATTATAAATTATATTAAATAAAACTATCTTTACTATATTTTTATTTATTTAAAATATTTAATAAAGGAGTGTGGTGACTTAGTGAAGTGAATAAGTTGTCATCCTGTCAAATAGTAGGTTGTGAGTTCAAAACCTACTGACAGTAAAATTTGAATAATCATCTATATAATATATAGACAATATTATAATAATAGTATTCTGTCAATCAGTTGGAATAGAATACCTGTAACTATAGTTGCACTAGCATAACTGGTAGGTAGAGTTCAGGGCACAGGAGCATGGGACATGCCCCTAAGGGCATGCTCCTAGGGCATGCCTATGGGCATGCCTCAAGTTCAAAGGGCATGCCCTTGTCATGTGATGTTTAAAGTTATTTTAATTGGCTAATAAGTTCAAGTAAACTAGAACTGTAGATACTCAATCAACATGTAAGATTTTTAAACTATATGTTAATCATATGATTTAAAAAAAGCATACCTATAGACAAGAAGGACATGCCTTAGCTCAAAGGCATGCCCATATGGGCATGCCCAATTTTTTTCTTATGCACTGAACCCTACTGGTAGGTTTGAGACATCTGTGTAACTTGTTATATGGAAGAATGCAAATTGGTATCAGGTAGTGCAAACCTAAAATAAGTTCTTGGGTCATATAAATCTGTAGAACTGAAAAGCCAAAGCTCATTTAGAAATTCTGAGCAAAGAGGTAATCCAGATCTCTGACAGTACTAGTTGTACTCTTATTTTTATAAAAATAGTTGTAATAACTAATTCAATAAAAGTTAATAAAGTATTATCACAAAGTATAGTCTTTAACAAAAAAAAAATATTTAATAAAATTATATATAAAAAAGTTTTGATTTGAATATAAAAAGTTAGCATTAGACATTGATTAATTTAGTAATAGTATTTTATAAGTTTTTATTAGTTTAAAACATATATATAAACTATGCTTGTGTTGTAGTATTGTTTCTAATTTTTATTATTAACAATCCTATTTAGAAAAATAAATACTGCTAATTGTTTTAATAATTTTATATGTTGATCTTTTAAAGAAAATAAACTAAATCATTTATTTTTATAAAATTTTCTTTAAAGAAAAGTGAGAGACAATAAAAGTTTATATATAATTCTTTATAAAGATTTAATAGTTATATAATAGTTGTTTTAAGTTTCTAATAGTTCTAGCTTGGGTTTTTCTACAATTGTTTTTAAAAAAACCTTTTGGTTTGAATACTAAACAAAGAAAGAAGTTTATCAAGAAGAAAAATTTAAGCTGTTTTCAAACAACTACAAGTATATTTGCTTCTTAGTATTTCATATCTATTTTAGTTTTATTAACAACAATCTACTTTATATAAAATTAAAAGTATTGTTATTTTGATCTTACTATAACATTTTTTTGTAATTTAGTTTATTGTTATTAGTTAAAAAATTATCAAAAAGATTTATAATAAAAATTAATTTTATTAAATTTAATATTTGGTAGTTTTGTTATTATTTTTTTTTTATTTTTATTTTTTTTTTAAGATGACCTTTTTGGTCTTTTAATTTTTATTAATTACTTGTTAGTATTATAGTTCAATAAACTACTACAAGAGAGCATACAATTGGCTATATATATAACTTTTCTATATTACCTATTTAAGGAGTTCACCCAAAGTTCTTCATTAATTGCTATACCTAATACCTCTGCTTGGGTGTTTCACTTTAAACCTTCTAAACCTGTAAACTGTGATAACTTACTGAGTTATATCCAGATGCTCAGATTATTGTCTTAACCTTAGAATTAATTTATTAAGATAAACCTTCTAGAGCCTTCTGTATTTATTTTTATAACTAATCTAGATATTGCTATAGCAAAACCAATACTTGCAGTTAGGGCTTAACTATTAAACTGCTATGCTCTTATAGAGTTCACTTAAACTTTAGCATCTACTTTACAGCATAATCCTGATACTTTAGTATATGCCTGCCTTTTCATCTGCTTTTTTACCAAACTTCTAATCCAGATAGCCTGTATAGGATTATGACTAGTCTATTAGTATATCAAGTTGGCCTGATTAGTAGTACTTTTGAAACTCCCAATCCAGAGGTTCTTGCACATCTGGCTACTACAACCAGGTACTATAACCTTGATATCTGTTTCTTTGAGCTAGCCTTTACAGTAGGATCATTGAAGATCTAGCTACCTCTTTATTTAGGTCTTCTTAAATGGACTTTTTGTTCCCAATTTCAATGGATTTACATGGCTACAAAAACTTATCTAATGTTTACACTACCTGATTTGTTGGTTTGCATTCTTCTATGTAATATTATACTTATACAAATGCCTCATGATCTGCCAGTCATGCTGGTATGACCATTATTACAGGTATTCTAATCTAATTATTAGTAACAGTTATTATAATACAAATATTATATAGGAAATTATTCAAATTTTTGTTGTTAATAGGATTTGAATACCCAACCTACCACTTGAGAGGTTGACAACCTGACCACTTTACTAGGTTACCACACTTTTCAGTTTTGTTATTAATTTTTTTTTTTGTATTAAACTAGCTTCTTTTAAAGCTAAGGCTTTTTATTAAGTAGTTAGAATATAGGGACTCATAGCCAAGATCTTAAAGAAGTCTTCTTACATTAAAGAGTACAACTAGTCATACATATACTTTTGGTGTCTAATTAAGTAGTTTGCTAATAATTCTACACTAGTTGCCATACCTACAACCCAACTAGAGGTGTTGCCTATTTAAACTCTCTGTACTGCAATCCTTACTGTATTACTAGATTATTTTCACTATATAAATTAGTTAAGAAGGTCTAGATGCTTACCCATATCCTTAGGACCCTATAACTTATTTCATGCAATATATCCTTAGAAGCATTATTACTAGAGCCTTCTATATCTCATACATAACTAATCTAGTTTTATATAATATGCTATAGTTACCTAATACTTGCAGTCAAGACTAACCTTAAACTATTATGTTATACTATTTCTATATTTGTAAAATTCATTAGAACCTCAGTACCTATCTTTTTGGCATTTTTTCTATTATCTTTTATTAGCTACAACTTAGAACCAGCAGTCTCTTTTAGACTACTAATCCAGATAGCCCAGTATGGTATACTTCTGTATTCTTTTCTTCTGGCAAATCTGACAGTCTAGTTGGTTATATACTCTTCTATATATTTGATATCCAGTTTAATCTTTGATTTCTATAAAGGTGTTTCATAGACTTTAACCAGTCTGATGGTACTATTGAAAGTTCATGCTATCTCTTTATTTAGGAATTTTCAAGTGAGTTTCCATTACCTCAGTTTCTTAGTCTTCTACTCTTAGTGGTCTTATTATAGGTTTGCACCAAAGTCTTATACAACATCAGTTATATATTTCTCTATGTATATATAATGTTACACTTTATATAGATGCTCTAAGCTTCTAATATCAGTAGAACCCAACTTGGTATACTTGAGTTACAGCTGCATGAGGCCAACTAATTGACAGAAAACAGTTACTTTAATACAAATATAATTTCCAAATTTTGTCATAGGTAGAATTTGAACCTTAAACCTGCTACTTGAAAAATAACAACCTAACTACTACATTAAGATTACTATTTTCTTTGGTTTTGTTATTATATTTTAATTAGATTATATATTTTTATATATAAATATTATTAGTTCTAATATATTAAATTTTATTAAATAATATTATGAATTTTTTTAGATATTTCTGTTATACTTATAACTAAAGTATATATAATGTTCTTTTATTAAGATATTATAAATAACTTAGTATTTTTTTAATATTTACATATTAGTTTAAAAGATTTAGATCTAATACTAAAAAGGTTGTTTTTTAAAATTCATATTTCTTTTTAAATAGAATTTTTAACAAAAAAATTTAAAAAGTTAAGAGTGTATTTGAATTTATCTGTTTTATAAAAGTGTATTAGTATTATATTTCATAGATTGTAATAATGTATAACTAGTTCAAAACTATTAGAACTTGAAAACAAATATTAGTAAAAGTTTAAAAAATATTATTTAGTGAGAATAGTATAGCTATTTTTTTATTAATATTAAAAAAACTATAAGCTTTCTTTTAGATTATTATACTTTAAGAATATTCTAAAATGAAGTACTCTATAGTTTGTAACTTATTTAAATACCAAATACAGTTCCCTGTCTCTTATAATTCAATATGTCTTAATCAATAGTTTAAAAGAAATCTTTTGTAAAAAAGATGTTAGAAAATGTATTTTTTTATTATATATAAACTTTAAAGAGATTAAATATATTATAATATATGTAAAAAAGTTTGTAGTATAGTTAATGAAAAAAAAATTTTTTTTAAAAGTTTTAGAGTTTTTTTGACTAAGAGTTTATTTTTTCTAATTTCTTTAATTGTAATTTTATTACTATTTTAGAGTCAGTTATAAGTAAAGAGAACTTTAGCTTTAATTTTTATCTAGACCTTTAGATAAGCTTTCTATTCTGAAGATTAGGCTTTTATACTTGTATTACTAAAATTTAGTACTTGAATAAAGAAGATATTCCTTTTATTACTAAGTATTAAGTATATTTTATTTCTTTTATATGCTGCTTATATGAAGTTGTATATAAGAAGCTTTATTCAAATTGTAATTAAGTAAGTATCTAGTATATCTTTAATAATTAGGACTTGAAGACCTGCTAATTCTATAGATTACTAAAAGATGAAATATCTGAAAAGCATTTATAATATACTCTTAATCTAAAAAGTTATAATTTTGTTTATTTTTGTAACTTGCTTTCTGTTTAAAAATAGCAAATAGACTAAATATTAAACTTTAAATAAGAAAATAACTTTGTAATTAGGATTTTTTTTTTAAAAAAATTCTATTTAAAAGTTTGTTAAAAAATCTTTTTAACTTATTAATAATAGTAACTTAAAGATCTTTTTTTGATTAACTATTAGTAAGAATATTATAATGGGGTGTGGCGACCTAGTGAAGTGGTCAGGTTGTCAACCCTCCAAGTGGTAGGTTGGGTGTTCAAATCTCATCAACAGTGAAAAATTTGAATAATCATCTATGTAATATTCGTATTATGACAACTGTTACTAATGATTGGGTTAGGATACCTGTAATGGCGGTCGCACTAGCATGACTGGCAGGTCATGGGGCATTTGTGTAACAGGTCACATGACATTGTCTTTTGGGACATGGATGTGGTTACACGAAGGAATGCAAACCGGCAATAGGCGATGCAAACACTAGATAAGTCCTTGTGGCCGTATAAATCTGTTAAAATTGGGTAACAAGAAGTCCATTTGG
>CAJVQA010010367.1:0-11434 GCA_910591915.1 Cetraspora pellucida | reverse complement strand
ATTCTGGTGTAAATTAATAAAGTATATATTGGGAAATGATAGTATGGTTACATGAAAACTGTGTAAGAGAAAAAGAGGATAGGGTAAGGACAAAAGATAGAAAAAGAGTTTAACAAAAGAGTAAAAAATGAATTTAGCTGTAGTTCAGTCATTATTTAGTCAAAATTCTTCTTTTAGAGCTTGTTTTGACAAGACAAGTATGACTACAATTTTGATTAAGGGTATAAAACAAGTTATTGCAGTAGAAACTGCGAAAGAGTTAATTTTCTAAAATTGAAGGCCAAAGGTCATTAGTACAGTTTTCTTTGTGAGTTTGAGAGCTAAAACTATAATATTTTCGGAGTATATGTAAATCACTGAGCTGAACCAGATTACTTAAGACACCAGGACCGGTTGTCTTAGTAAAATAAAAAGTTATAAAAGCTTTAAACAGACGATTTTTTTGGTTAATTTTTGTGCAATGGATTTACAGAAAGAGTTTTGGAGTTTTATTACTAAATTTACTTTTAATAATACTAGAATACTAAGTAATATAAAATAATTTTTTGGATAATGATTTGTTTTAATTTGAATTATAGTACAGATTACAGGTTTTTGCTTATAATATAATTCTTGCACCTAGTTATAAACTTTATTTTCTAATTTAGAATACTTTGATTACTTTTATTTGTTTATTTAATATAAAATAAAACATTTATCAACTTATTTTTTTTGTTTTGTCAGTCTCTTATTTGTTTTGACTTAATATTAAATTTACTAGCTGTTGCTCAAATATTTTTGGGTTTTTTTCAAGATATATAAAAATAGCAACTTTTTTAAATGTATTCTATTGTGGTTTTGTTTTATTAGTTACTCAGGCATAATCATAATTTTTATTTTTATATAAATATATTATTATTATTAAAGAAAAAAGAGCTTTAATTTTTTTTTTTATATTTAAATCTTTAATATATATAGCCTTCATCACAATTTTTTATTTTTATAAAAGTAAGTTTATATAACTTCAGTTTGGTTTTAACTTAACTTCAAAAATCATGTTTTTGTTAAAGTTCAGTTCTAAGTAAGGTATATGCTTCAACTTGTATTTGCATGTGCATCTAGTATCTTTAGAAAATTAAATGTATATTAAATCTAAATATACTAAATATATATACAAATATAAATTAAAATTCTAAGTCTGACTTGGAACTAAGCTCTAGAAAAAACTCACCTATTAAAGTTAAATTAAGACTAGACTAAACTAAACTTCTTATATTGCTAATAATGACTATGTAAAAGATTCATCTATTATAGTATTATCTCTTATATAGTATTACTATATTTGTATATTTTTCTTCATAATTAGTATCTGAGTAAGTACTATTTAAGAAATTTGATAGTTTTTGGAATAGTACTCTGGATACTATAATTAGCCTTATATATTATTTGATTTTTTTAACCTAATTTAATTTTTTTCATATTTGAAAAATTTATTTCTTCCAAAAATCCAAATATTAAATTTACTTTTAAATACTCTTTTGATTTCTTATTAAAAATTATAGCTAAATAAAAACCTAAATTCTTAGTAGATCTAGTTTATAAATTCAATTCATTAATTGATACTCATATTCCAATTCTTACAAAAATTTTAATTAATACCTTAAAACTTATATTTTCTAAATTTCTTACTATATTCTTTACAAAACTCAATTCTAAAAATATTCTTCAATCTCATTATATTATTCTACTATATATATTTTAAAATTAACTTCAAGTTGTTATTAATTTTGCATGTTTATATCTCTTTCTTAATTCTACTTACAAAACTATTTATGCAAAAAATTTGTAAAAGATTTAAATGACTAACTACTTTATCTCACTTTATATTATAATGTTAGTTATAATTTAATTAATAAAGCTTTTTTTAAAATATAAAATAACTTAAAATTAAATATTAATATTTTTTTTAATATTAATACAGAAAAATTTAATAACTTTTTTTAAATACCTTGCTTTAAACTAGATAGAACAATTCTTAAAAATAGGTTTAATAAATTTTTTAAAATTTACAAACATCACTTTTCTAATATTATCAAAACTAAAGTTTTTAATTTTTTTAAATATCAAACTGTAACCAAATATGCTAAAAAGTATAAAAAGCTACTATCTCAAATCTTTATTATTAAATCTATTATATCTCTTCAAAAGCATATTCTACTAGTTAGAAAAATTACTTTTTTTTATATTTATATTTATAAAAACTTTAATAAACACAAATATACAGTCCTTTTATCTGATACTAAATATAACTTTCAAAATGTTTTTATATATTACTTTGATCAATCTTTTAAAAAATTTTCTATTCTTATTTCTAATAAATCAAGTATACTACCAAGTCTAATTAACCAACATGAACTTATCTTACTTTAAATTTCTCAATCTTTTACAAAAATAATAAACAATCAGCTTTATTCAAAATTTTAATTCCAATTAAACTTCTTCAAAAACTTGCTAATTCTGTAGAAAAATAATTTATTGAAATTAACAAAACTGATCATAATATTTATTATCAAACTTACTACTTTTATAAATACTTTAAAGCTTTAAGCAGCAGCTCAAAATAATGAAATCTTTAATTTAAATTATGACTAAATTATTAAAAAAATTATAAACAAAATTATAGATATTAATTTTTAGTCAAAGTTATTTCTATTTTGAAATACTTAAACAAAGTAATACAAAACTTTCTATATATTTTATTTAGAACAAATATAATAAAGACATTATTTTCAAGCTGAATTTCTTATTATTAAAAACTTCAAACACATTATTCTAAAAAAATTTTATGATCTTAATCTCTTTAACTATATTATTTTTCAACCTCTTTTTTAATAAACCTTTTTGCAAGTAATATTAAAGCAGTTGTTACCTTTGAAGTTATAATATACTTTACAAATAGTAAACTATTTTTAGAAGCAAATAATATAAGTAAGCAGGCAAAAAGCCTAATTATATAAAAAAAACTAGGTTTATAATAATTAGACTTAACATATAAAAAAGATTATAGTATCTTTTACAGCTGTGCAAGCTGATCTTAAAATGGTAATCAATTTTGTAAAAACTTATTATTTATTCTTAAATTTTAATTCTTTTTCTAACTTTAAAAATTCTTCTTCTTACTACAATGTTTTTCTAATTCACTAAAATTTTCTAACTTTATCATCTAAACAAACACTATTAACCTTTTTTTAATATTTAAAAAACAATTTTTTTAATAAACTTTTTAAAATCTCAATTAATAATACACTTACTAAAACTCATATTTATAAAAATCTAAACAATAATATCTTATTAAATTATATATTTTTTCAAACTCATATTATCATTAATACTATAATCTATTTATAAAATCATATTATTCATCTTCAAGTTTTCACTTATTAATAAATTCCAATTTTTTTTAATATTAATAACTCTAATATTACAAATTCTAAAATCATCCTATATTATGTATATTTAACTCTACATTAACTAATAATATTTCTTTTCTTCAAACATCTCTTGTATCTATAATTTCAATTTTTATAAAAATTAGTTCTCTTAATATCAATAGTTTATTTTAATATTCAAAAAAGATCTTACTTATTAACATTATTAATCAATATAAATTTGATAACTTTGGAATATTAAAAATATACCTTATTTTAAAAGAAGAAAAATTATTAACAAATATTTGTAAAATTATAATAGCTTTTGGGCTTTATAAAAATCTTCACCAAGCAGATATTAAAATTTTTATATATAAAAGAATTTTCAAATATATTGCTAAAACATACAATTACAATAGTTATATAATTGGCCTTAATTTATACTTTAAATATAACTCTATTTGTATTCTTTAAATATATCTTTTAATCTTAAAAAAAAACAACTACATTTTGAAATTTAAAAAAAATTATTCAACTTTGCAACAATTCTAACTATTAACTTATAATATTTGGTGACTTTAATAATATACCAAATAGAAACTCTTCTAAAAACATTTTTATTTCAGAATTTCAAATTCTTAAATATATAATCAGTCATTAATTAATAAACATATATAGACAATTCTTTTCTTTAACATTAAACTTTACTTTTTTCTTACTCAACCACTAACAGTAAAATTGACCAAATATAAATAAATTTAAGTATATTTTAAATTGAATATACTAATATTCTTAAGAATATCTTATCAAAATCTGATCTTAAAATTATTACTCTTAAAATTTTCATAATTATTAACAAAACAAAACTCTTAAAACAACATACAAAAAAAAACTTATTTTAGAAATCTTGTTCTAAAAAAACCTTAAAAATTATTTGAATTAAATATTATAAAATCTTCACTAACTACAAAACTAAATTTCTAATATCTTAAATCAAAATAAGCTTAATATAATTTGAAATAAAATACTTAAAACACTTACTAAAGCTGCTTTAAAAAATATTTTTTACAAAAATATTAAACCAATTTAGAAAATTAAATTTAACAAACTTTCTAAACAATACTTACTTTTTTATAGATATAAACAAATACAATTCTTAAAAACTATTTACAATCATCTAATCTTTATAATTTTTTTAATGAATACAAACCTAAATATCCTAATAATCTGATTATTAATTTTAAATTTTCAACAACCTACATTCTACAATTAAACAAGAATTTATTCAAATTAAACTAGCACTCAATACTTTTTTCTAACAGCAAATTCAGAAAGAGATTTAACAAAAAATTAAGGATTGTAATTAATTATTTCAATCATATTCTAAAAAATTTTTTAAAAAAATTTTTGAAAAATATAATAGTATACATATTGACAGGTTTTTGATAAATAACTTCTTATTAACAAAAAAAGATCATATTAAACAAGTTATTTACTTTACTTTACTGAATACTTTAATAAAAAACCTTTTTAACAAATTCAACCTACATCTGATTATTACAAACTATATCAACCTTATCCTGAACTTAAAATTCATTATCAAAACTTATTTAATAATATCTCTGATAATGAATAACAAAACACTATTCAAAATTTTCTTTTTTAAAAAGCTGCAGACTCACTTAAAACATACTATAAATATATTAAATATATAGGCCTTACTGGCCAAATTTCTTTTAAATTATTTATCAACAAATGTTTCTAATTTCAAAAAATCTCAACTAATTAGAATACATCTAATATTTTCTTATTTCAAAAAAATTTTCATAGGACTTTACATTAATTAAGTTTACTTAATTTCAATTATAGAACTAATAAAAAAATGTTTTATTATAATATTTATATAAAGACTTAATCAAATTATTAACTTTAACAAACTTTTCTTTAATTTTAACTTTGCAATAACCAAAAATTCATCAATATTTATTTCTATTCAAATTCTTAATAATTCTATTGAATACTACAAACATTTTAACAAAGAAGATTAGATAATATTTTAAGATATGCCTAAAGCTTTTAATAAAATTAATATATTTTGTTTACAAGATACTTGCAAAAGAATTGGTATTTCTTTTCAGAAAATTCAACTTATTACTAAACTACATACAGACTAAAAAACAAGAATAATTATTGCACATTATCTGTTCATATTAAATCAAATATTGAACAAAAAAAAACATATTCTTCACTTTTTTAAAAAATCTACTATGACCAAATTCTTACTTATATTCATAATAAATATAACAATTATTTACTCAAAATTACCTTCTTTTTACACTTAAGATTATTTCAATTATATTATCTTTTTTAATAACAATATCTTTTATAGCTTTTATAGATAATACTGTTTGGTACAATGAAAATTCTAAAACCTTTTAGTATATTCTTAATAATACCTAACAGCTTTACAATCTTAATAACATTAAAATTAATTCAACTAAGTCTGATCACTTATATATTTCTTAAAACAAAAACAAATTAAATACTACTATATCAACTCTTTATTATAATAATTAAATAATATCTTTATATAAATTATATAAAATTATATAATATTTTGATATCTATTTTGATTTAAATAATTCTATTAAACCAATATTTGAAATACTTTAAAACAAAATTAAAATTTTTTTTATTAATTAAATATAAAAAACTTATATTTAAACAAATCTCTACATTCTTCAATATAATATTACAACTATTTTTAAAATAACTTTTACAAATTCTATCTATATTTAAAATATAACAACAAAAACTTTCATAATTGCTTTTAATTACAACAAAAAAAAATACTTTATTTAACATAAAATATATCTAATATTCTTTTTACAAACTTACTATCTTTTAAATTTCAACATTTCAACATTTAATTTAAAAAGTTGTAATATCAATAATTGAACATATTTTTTACTTTACTCTACTTTTTAAACATATTGGCAAAGCTAGAATTAAAAACTGACTTATTAAAATATAGCAACTACTTTTCTTTCTAACATTTTTTTCAAATTTTTATAAAAAACCAAAAGCTTTTCTTTTATTTTTTAATTCTTATTTCTAAATAATTTTAATATTAATTTTTTAACTCTCACTTCTAAATAATTTTAATATTTATTTTTCACTTAATAAATTATTAAACTCATCAACAATTAACATCTCTACAATAACAAAAATAATATATAATATTCTTTTATCTAATATCTCTTTTTCTTTAATTAATAGTCTTTATAATGATAAAATACTTTTTATTAAACAACTTATAATAGCTAACAACTTATATTTTATCTTAAAATAATACAGATATATGAATTAAAAAATCTATACATAGATCTATTCCTTCCTAGTTTATCAAACTTTCTAATTTTATTTAGAAAAATACTATTTACCAAACATAGTTACATCTTAAACTATCTAATATTAATAGCTTTATTAATTTATTTGATACAATTACATCTCAGTATCTATTATCATTAAATTAATAATTTATTCTTCTCAATAACTCTCAAATTCTTTTTATCAAAAATTTACTTAACTTCTTTTTAGTTAATAACCTTTCTTATAACTTATTTTTCTAAGTTTTACTAACTTACCCATGCTAATACTTTAAAGTTTTATTAATATTTCTAATATTAAGTTATTGAAAAAGAATAATATTTATTTTTTTTATATTAATAATTATAAAATTACAATAACTTTAAATCAGAACAAACACTGCAACTAATACTTAAAAAACTAACTAACAATTTTCTTATTTCTCTATACTTAAGTGGTTCAACTTTTCTATTTAGCAATCTCATAACATGAAACAATATAAATAAGAATCAGCATGAGGAATCTTAGCTTTTACTAAAAAGAAAAATAACTTTTACTTACCTATATTTCAAGCCTCAAACATTAATAATATTATATTTATTTTTAATACTAATATAAATCCTTTCATTTCTAAAACTTATCTCAAAATCTTAATTATATATACTTGTTTTTATTAATTAAACTATTCTTAAAAGTTTTCCTTTTACTTCCTCTCTGTAGTTAATAATTAACAGAAGTTGATTTAACTAATAATAGAAAATAAAAGATAATATTATACTAAATGTTATTAATATATATAGTAACAATAGTATAGTTTAGAAATAATACTTAATTATACATTTATATACAATTAATATATTTATGTATTATCATCTTTTTTACTTGATATTATATTAATAAAAAAAATAATAATAATCATAAAATTCATATACTTATTAATATATAACAAAAAACCTTTTTATCACTTATACTAACTCAAATTCTAATTATATATATCTCAAAATCTGAAATCCAAATAATTCAAAAATATATATTACCTTCTAACTATTAAAATCAATTTATTTTTTTTTAATTTCTTACTGCATGGTCTCTAGTGGGTTGCAGCTGATGGCTGTTTTATTAGTTTGAATTTTTCAAGTTCACAGGACCTTTTATCAGGACCCTGTCTATATTTTACATTTTATATTTATTTATATACATTTTATAGTATTATCTATATATTGATTTTGTGTTTCTATTATCTTAGAATTTTATTGGAATTATTCCTAATCAGAAATTTCTTTATTTTATTATTATCCTTAGCCCTCTAATCATTATAGCCTTCTTATGTCAGGTCATTGCTATTTAAGGATCTGGGTACTAAAAATCTTCCTATTTTTGTAGTATACTATCAGATGTGATTAATCAACAATTATGGTCCTAACTAATTTTTTGTTTTTTATTTAACTTGAACTGGCAACCTTGTGATTGGTGACCTGAGAGTGTAACTACTTTGCTATTGATCCACAGTTCAAATTAACTTATTTAATTATTTTTACTAGCTAAAAACATCTCAAATAATATCTATTTCTATACAGATGTTTCAATTATTAATGTTCAAATATTAAATTCTAAAATTAGTATAGAATAAATTTTTAAACACAATATTTAAATCAAATATAACTGTTTTATCACTTCATATTCTAACTCTAGTCAAACAAAACTTGAAGTAATAATTTATTTCCATTAATCTTACTAATAAATTCACAAATTAATATACATCTAGATAATTTTAGTGCATTTAAAAATATTTAACTATTTCTATTATTACATATGTTTTCTTATATAAAAAACTGAGCTATTCTATCTATCATTTACCATCTTATTTATACAAAATTTTTTAATATTTCTTTTTACAAAATTAAATCTTACTCTAATAACTTTTTTTACAATCATGCTAATCTTTTAGCTAACAAGATACTATACTATTTTATAAATTATTCAATAAAAATACAAAAAAGACCTCACCTTAATAATAATAATAAAATAAATAATGTTGTCTTTAAATAATTTTTAAAAAAATTTTTTTACTTCTTATTTTTGGTTAATTTTGTTGTTTTAAATTCTAAATAGAATTTATCTGCATAATTTAATAATTACTTTTTTAATAAAGTACTTTACAAGTTGGATGTAAGAATATTGATGCTCTATTTTAGATTACAAAAGTATTTTTTTACAAAATACTTCTAACCCAACTTGAAACATTAACTTTGTCTGTAAAAAACTAAAAGTTTAACCAATAAACTATGAGACACTTGGTTGATAATGTTTTGAACTTTAAACAAGATTATAACAATTATTTACAATAATGAGGTCTTAATATAGACAATAGCATAGGTTTTTATTGTAACTGTTAATATAAATTGCTGTGGCTGATACTGCAATTAATAAGTGCTAAAATATGAGATCATGTGATTTGAAAATATAAGATCATATAACTCTTTAATTATCAATTTTATTACTAATCAATAACTCAATTATAAAAAAAAATGAAAAAAAATATCCAAAAAAATTTAAAAAGATTTGTTTTATAATTTATGACAAACATTTTTTTTAAATAATATTTATTTAAAAATCAAATAAAATTGGTTTTAATAAATTATAAAAATAAGTTGTTTTAATATATAAAACTCTATCTACCAAATCAAATGATTAAAAACTGTAGTTATAATGAATAAGCATAAAACCTTACATTCTATCAAATTTCTATAGAAATTTTTTCTCTTGTATCTAAATAAATATAAGGTATTTAATTAAATTCTATTTCTGATTTTGCATAATGACATTATGCAGCTATTTAGTAATATTAATACTTATTTAAAACTGAGCTGCTTGTATAAAATTAGCAATATATTTTTTAGTTTTGTTGTATAGACTAGCATTATGCAAACTAATCTAAATTATGATAGTTGGCCTGAATTATATCAGCTAGTCTGAATTTTAAAAATTATATTGCAAAGCCTCTTAATGTGCAGCTATTCCTAACAATGAAACTGTCAATGTTACATAACTGATTCTTCATCTTCTATGCAATATATTGACATCATCTAACTAGCATCAGTATTTTGGTTACTTCTCAAATAGATATGTTATCTAATCTATAAACAGCTTAGTCAATAAGAGGCAGTTAGATTTGGTAAGTAGTATATTTATAATTATAAGTTTTATAAAGTAGTAAAGACCAGTGAATTATGAGGATCAAACTTTATTACAAGCATGAACTCTCCTTATTTTTGAAGAGCTCAAAGTCTTTATTATATATTTTTATTTACATAGAATATATTATACTCTTTATTTATGATATACTGCTTATACTACTTATAATATTTATGCTAATTATACTGATAATAATAGTCATATTGATTATTTTAATTATACCTTTAATCCTACTGATATCCTTTATTCACCTGATGCATAGATATATAGTATATAACCAATACAGTGTATACTGCCAGTATATCTATTTAAGGCAGATGATAAATATATCCAATATAGTGCATTTGTAACCTACTTCAAACTTTGAAAATTTTTGATATCTGATAGAAAGTCAATTGAATTAACATCATATATATGTACTGTAGAAGTTACAAATCAAATTTATATATTTTGATTTGAATTGCATATCTTATATAATAAAATAAATATATATAAGAATAGTAACAAATAACTTAAAACTATTATTATAAAAAAATAATAATAAAAGAAATTGATAAAGAAAATTTAAATTATCCAATAGATCATACTATTAAATAGAAGTTACTATGAAAAAGTTTTAATATTACATTGTTAAAAAAGGTGTTTATTTATCTAAATTTTATTTTGCTTATACCAGAACACCAAATCAATATCTGGGTTTTGATAATTACACAGTTTGAATAAATAAATAAAGGGTAAATAATAAATAAATAACAGAAAATAATCTGCCATTATTCTATCTTATATCTGCCAAATAATGATAGCATAACAGTAGCATAATAGCAGAATAACAGTAAAATAACAGAAGGTTTGTTGATATTAGTAACATAATAATAACATAATAGCAAAATAATAGAACAGTTCTATTATTTTACTTTTAGTTACAAAAACTAAAAACAAAATAATAGAACAGTTCTATTATTTTGCTATTATGTTACTATTATATTACTTATATTAATAAATCTTCTGTTATTTTACTATTATTTTGCTATTATACTGCTGTTATGCTGCTATTATTTGGCTGATATAGAGTAGAATAATGGCAAATTTTTTTCTATTATTTACCTATTATTCACTTTTTATTTATTTGTTCAATCTGTGTTATATAGTAGAAACAACCTATAGAAAAAAAGAAACAATGATTACTTGTTCTATTAATTATTTTAATGAGAAACCTCAGTATAAAATACAATTTGGGTTAAATGAAAATGAATATGTATATTCAAATTAGTTGCTAACAGATGCAGTAAATGCATATCTAAAAGCTTATTATAAAAAAATCGCAAATAAAGAAAGAGACAAAAATCTGAATATAATATATATAATACTGTTTATATGTATTAAATATTTTTTTTTTGGTATTAAGGTGAGGCCTTGCTCATATCTTTATTAGTAATTTTAGTTGTACATATTAATATACTATA
>CAJVQA010010366.1:0-11434 GCA_910591915.1 Cetraspora pellucida | reverse complement strand
GTATTTTTTATCATTTACTCTTATATCTCTGTTTTTTTTTTATATATAAAATCTTTTTTTTGTTTTTTTGATTTTCTACGAGAAGATGTTATCAGATTGGTGGTATCTTATTGTAGGGTGGCAGTCAGATGAGCAGTCTACCTCTGTTTGAGGTAGTGCAGCAGGTCGTACTTAGGTACCAATAAAGTGGCCAGGTGATGCTGAACTTAATATTAGGAAAATTCTCTGTAATCTGTATAGTATTAAGAATTTTAATAAAGTACTAGCATGACTGCTTAAGTTAAAAAAAAAAAAATTTTATAAATATAAAAATTAATATAATAATTAATTTTAAAGCATTAATAAAAAAAAGTTCCATATTAAATTCTGTATTAAGTGATACAGAATTCATAACAAATTCTATATTATTGAATACAGAATTTAATATGAAAAAATTCTATATAATTTTTAAATAAATTCTGTATACTTTTTTCGATAGAGTATTAATACTTATAAAAGTTTAAATAAATTTTTAATAATAAAAAATAAAGAGTTTATAAATATAAAAATAAAGAAAATATTATTAAATTGATTAAAATTAAAATTTTAATAAAAGTATAAAAAATTTATAAATATAGCAAATTATATATAGCTACTAGAGCCTTATAGTCAGATAATGTATTTTGAAATATGTAATAGCTTAACAAATATACAGAAAGAGAGATCAAGGTTAGGTTAGACAGCACTTATATATATAAGAACTTGTATACTATTTGTTAGTATAAGTATAAGAATCAGAGTATTTAAATAGGTAATCTTCTAATAAACTGCAGATATAACAGCTAGTGTAGAACCTGTTATGTAGATGAACTACTTAAAATAAATAACCAAAAGTTGTATATATAGCTAGTTGTATACTCATCTTGTACAAGTTATGTAATTATAATTAAAATACAATAAAAGCAATAGCTGCCAATAATCACAGTTTTAGCAAAAGCAAAAAAAAAAATTTCAGTTATTAGATTTCTTTTTATAAATTTAATATTCTTTAATTCTATTTTAAATAGAAATAAAATTTTATTTTAAAACATTTTTATTATTTATTTGTATTCTAAATAGTTATAAATATAATATAAGCATTTCTAAAAAAAATTTAAATAGTATTTAAAACTAGTTAAATTTATTAACAAATTATAATTAGGTTATAAGTTTGCATTATATTTAAATAACTAGTTAATTAAAATTTTGCTTGAAGATGTGGCAACTTAGTGAAGTGGTTAAGTTGTCAACTCCCAAGTAGTAGATTAGAAGTTCAAAACCCATTAATAGTGAAAATTTGAAAAACCATCTATGTTATATCAGTATTATAAAAGATAAGTAGTAATACAGCAACAGCATTCCATCAATTAGTTGGGATTAGTACCTGTAATATGGTCACACCAGATAACTGGCAGGTCATAGAGCATCTGTGCAATGTTAGAGTTATACAGAGAAATGCAAACTGGCATCAGATGATGCAAACCCAAGATAAGTTCTTATAGCTGTATAAATTTATAAAATGGGAAACTGAAGCCCACTTAGGAAGATCTAAGTAAAGAAGTAGCACAGATCTTTAACTGTATTACTATAAAGGCTAGACCTAGAAAATAAATACTAATATGAAAGGAATTGGGCAAGCAAGAACCTCAGATAAAAGATATCACCAACCAGGCTATTAGAAGTCTCGAACCAAAAAAAAAGGAACTTGAGAGCAGACTCTAGAATACCAAAAACAGATTATAGTCCTACTAAGCTATCTGAATTGAAAGTCTGAGGTCAAAAACAGGAGTATACTATAAGTACTAGAGATATGCTATGAAGTTGGTGCTAGGGTCTGGATGAACTCTGCAAAGGTGAGTCCTGTTAACAAAATACTAAATATGGGTAGTTAGTTAGCAAAAGAGCCTTCTAGAGCCCTACAGTCAGATGATATACTCTAAAATGTATAACAGCTTGATGGATATACAAATAATAAGATCACAGTTAGGTTAGATAGCACTTAGATGTACAGAAACTTGTGCACTATTTGTCAGTATAAGTATAGGGATCAGAGTATTTAAATAGGTAATCTTTTAGTAGATTGCAGGTATAGCAGCTAGTGTAGAACCTGCTGTATAGGCAGACTACTTAAAATAGACAATCAAAAGTTGTACATGTGGCTAATTATATACTTATTTTGTACAAGTTATGTAATCATAATTAAATACAATAAAGGCAATAGCTGCTAATAACTATGGCCTTAGTGTAAGCAAAAAAAAAAAAAATTTACTTGATTACTTTTATTATTATTTTTTTTTTTAACTTTAAGCAATTATACTAATATTTTATTAAAGTTCTTAAAACTATATATATATATAATAAGGTATGGCAATCTAGTAAAGTGGTCAGGTTGTCAACTCTCCAAATAGTAGATTAAATGTTCAAATCCTATTAATAGTGAAAATTTAGATAATCACTTATATAATATTTGTATTATGGCAACTGTTACTAACAATTAGATTAGGATATCTGTAATAGCAGTCATACTAGTATGACTGGCAGATTATAAGGCATTTATGTAATATTAAAGTTATATAGATAAATGCAAACTGACAATTTAGTAGTACAAATACTAGATAAGTCCTTGTGATTATGTAAATCTATTGAAATTAAGTAACAAGAAGTCTATTTGAGAAGACCTAAATAGAGAAGTAGTTAGATCTTTGACAGTGCTACTATAAAGACTAGCTTAGAAAAACAGATATCAAAGTTTTAGTAACTGAACAAACAAGAACCTTTAGATTGAAAGTCTTAGAAGTACTACCAACTAGGTTGTTGAAATGAACCAAAAAAAAAAAATATTGGGCTAATCTAATATATCAATAGACTAGTTATAGTTCTATACAGACTATCTAAATTAGAAGTCTGATAAAATTTAAAGATATACTAAAGTACTGGTGTTATGCTATAGGGTCTATATAACTCTACAAGAATATAGTAGTTTAATAGTTAAGTCCTAACTACAAGTATTGGTTCTGCTATAGCAATACCTAGATTAACTGTAAAAATAAATACAGAAGGTTCTGAAAGATTTATCTCAAGGATAAAATAGTCCTTAAGTTGAGACAATGATCTAGACATCTGAATATGATCTAGTGAGTTAACACAGGTTATAAGTTCAAAAAGTTTAAAGTAGAACATCCAAACAAAGATGTTAGATATAGCAATTAGTAAAGAACCTTTAAACAAATTCTTTAAATAGATAATATAAAAAAGTTCCATATATAGTCAATTGTACTCTCTTTTATAATAGTTCATTGAATCACATTACCAATAAGTCATTAATAAAAGTCTAAAAATCAAAGACATCATTAAATTTTTAAATTGTAATAATTTCAAAAGAATTATATTTGATGTGAAATAATATGAAATATTGTAAAAAAATTTAAAAAACTGTGCTGATCTCTAAATTTTATTAAGAAACTTTACAATATTGCACTAATAAAAAATGATCAGAAGATCATCCTGATTATAATGATAGTTAAATCATCAAATTTGACTAAGTATTCACTAAAATACCTAAAATGCAATTCTTTCAAAATATTGCAAATATTTCGAAATATTTGCAAAATATTTGCAATATTTTGAAATAATTATATTTTAGCTAAATTAATGAATACTTATCCAAATTAGATGATTTAACTATCATTATAATTGGAATGACCTGTTGATTATTTTTTATTAACATAATATTGTGAAGTTTCTTAATAAAATTCAGAGATCGATGATGTTTTTAAATTTTTTTACAATATTTCAAAGAATTGTGTTTGATACAAAATATTGTGAAAATATTGTAGTTTAAAAATTTGGTGATAAAGATTACTTTAATACCAAAAATATATATATATATACAAAATTATATAAAATTTTTTAATATATAAGTTTAGTATCACTTAGCTATTCTAATAATACCTAAGTGCAACCTGACACACTATCTCAATTAAAGATAAACTGCTTATCTAACTACTTAAAACTATATCAGAATGGCATTTTTTTTTGTGACTAGCATATTAATTGTTTTAATGCTTTATTTTATTTTTTTATTTTTTTAATATTTTACTTTTTCTTTTCTTTTCTTTTTTAACTTTCAATATTGTGAGTTCTTTTATTAGTATTTTTCTGATTATAATTTTTTTTTCTTAAAAAATGTTTTATATAACATTTGTGATAAAATTCTATCTTTTTTTTTTCTTTAAGTCTATTTCATACTGTTACTACTAACATTTTTTGAATTTACTTCTATAGTCTTTTTTGTTTGTTGCAGCTTGTTATATATGCTTGAGTTTTTATTTTTCTATTTTAACAAATCTGGCAGTTTGTTGTTGTGTATACTTTTGGTTTTTTTATTTAGTTCTTCTAATATTAGTAAACTATCTATTATGCACTTAATTGCTATAGCTTTTTTTGTATTAAGTTTTCTTAATATATAATATACTCCTCTTGTTTTATTTATTTCTTTTCAAAAGCTTGATCAGCTATGTAGTGTCTGTTCAGTTTCTGGCTTTAGTATTTTGATTAAATTTGTTTTTTCAACTAACTTCAATTTTGGTATTTGTAATTATTTACAAAAAAGTCTTATTAGTATATTAATATTTTTGTTTTTTAATTTTAAATAATACTCTATTCTATTACATTTGATTTTTTTTTATATAAATTATTTTTTTGCTATTTGCTTTTTTTTTTATAAATGAATCTGCTTTGTTATTTTACTTATTTTTACTATAACTTTTCACTTTAACTATTTTTATTTTAATGTTTTTACTTTTAATTAAATCTGTAATGTTCATTATCTATATTGCATTTTTTTTTAAAAAAATTCTTTTATCTTTTATACTTTGAATTGCTCTGCTAATATTTCTTAATACTATAATACTATCTGTATATACTTCTATACTTTTCTCTTTTAGTATTATTAAAATTATTAATCATATTGCTATCAGTTCTGTTATTCTTGCTAAAGACCATTTTTCAAGTTCTAATGCTACTTCTTTTTCTGGCCAGTTCTTTTTATCATCTAGTTATATCTAACTAATACTTATCTTTTCTATACTATTCTTTATATTCTTTTTATATAATGTTCTATCTGTATAGAATACATATTTAGTTTTTTTTTTTTGTTTCTTACTAAGATTTCTATTTAATAATCTGTAATTTTATTGTTTAGTCTTTGTTTTTTAATTAACTCTATTTCTAATTCTTCTATTTGTTTTAGTCCTATTAGGTTTTTTTTGGCTCTTTTTCAATTTTCTATTGTTTTGTTGTCTATTATTTATTCTAATGTTGCATTAATCTTGTTATTGTCTTTCTTAATTATTATTTTTGAAATTACTTTTATATTATAATTTTGTTTTATCTATTTTTTATACTTATTTATTGTTTGTTCTAACTTGTTTTTACAATTTTGTATTTACTTATTTTTGTAGTTGTTTTTCTTTTTTCTTTTTACATTAACCAATGCTTTATTAGAACCTTTTCTCTTTTTTTTTAATTATTTTGCTAAGTTGTTAGTTATGCTTTGGCTTATATATAATTTATTCTTTTTTTTTAATCTTCTAACAACTTCGTCTATTTAATCTTTAATGTCTGTATATTGTAGCTGTTTGTTTTATAATTGTTATAAATTTCTCAGTTTGTTTGTATTATTAACAATTTTTTTTCTATTTTACTAAACTATTTGATCTTTTTTCTTTGTATAACAGCTCTTAGTAGTATTTGAGTTGTCTTTATGTAATTAAGTTTTCATTTTTTAAATTCATAAGTTGATTTAGATATACAATCTTATTTATTTATTGTATTATTACCTGTTACTTATATTTTTGTTTTTATTATATCTTTTATTTTTTTTTTATACTCATATACTTTTCATAAACTATTTTTTGTTTTGATAATTATATTTATCTTTTTTACTTTAGCTATTATATAACAGGCCAAATTGTTTTTTTAATATTTCTTTTTTTCTTATTATTCTAAATATTATTTGTTAACTCTGCATTTTGGCATCCTTGTGCTATTTTGAGTTTTGTTAGTTCATCTAAACTATATTTTTTATTAAGTCTCAAAAAAAAACTACATATTTGCTTTGTTATTATTTCTTAATCTAGTAATTTGTAATTGTTTAGATCTTTATGCTTTATTATGCAATTGTTTGCTATTTTTATCATATTATCTTTATGTTTTGCTAAGCATATTAGTAGTTAGTATATCTTGTCAAAATAACCTAATTTTGAAATCATTATTATATTATTTTTTTTTTTTTTTTTTTTTTTTAAATTAAAGTCCCTATCTTGGGAGTTGCGATGTTTTTATTCAAGTATATTAGGACACAGCATGCCACCAAGGGCTTACCTTATATTAGAGGTTACAACTAGTCATACATGCACTTTTGGTGCCTAATTTAAGTAGTCCGCTTACATATTACTATATAAGTTCTACACTAGTTGCCATACCTGCAAGCCAACTAGGAGTCTTGCCTATTTAAACCCTCTGCATATGCAATCCTTCTTGTATCACGGGAACATCTCAAGGCACCGCCTATCCAAGTTCCCGATGCTTATCGGTCTCTTTAGGACTACTTTATTCTCAATAAGAAACTTATTAGAGCCTTTATGTCCCACACATCTAGACCTAGTTTTATGCAATACGCTATTGTTACCTAACACTTGCAGTCATAGAGGTTACCTGTTTAACTGCTATGTTACACTATTTCTACTATTGTAAAGTTTACTAGAACCCTAGTACCCATCTTTTTGGCATCTTCTCTATCATCTCTTACTAGCCACAACTCAGAACTGTCAGTCTCATTTATTCAGACTACCAATCCAGATGGCCCAGTTTGGTATACTTCTGTATCCTTTTCCTCGGCGAACCTGGTGGCCTGGTTGGTTATGTGCTCCTCTACACATATTTGCCATTCAGTTTTAATCTTCGGTTTCTATGAAAGTGTTTCATGGGCTTCAACTGGTCCAATGATACCATCAAAAGTTCATGCTACCTCTTTACTCGGGAATTTTCAAGTAGGTTTCTGTTGCCTCAGTTTCTTAGTCTTCTATGCCCAGTAGACTTATCGTAGGTTTGTACTAAAGTCTTATGCAACACCAGTTAACATTTCTCTATATATGTATAATGTTACACTTCATATAGATGTCTTGAGCTTCCAAAGCTGAGGGGACCCAGCCTGGTGTACCTGGGTAACAGCCACATGAGGCCAACCGATCGACAAGAGACAGTTGCTGTAATACAGATATAATTTACAAATTTCGACGTAGGTGGAATTTGAACCTTAACCTGTCACTTAAAGGATGACAACCCAACCACTACACTAGGATCGCCATTCTCCTTCTTCTGTGTATTATTATTAGTAATTACTAATAATATATAACAAAATTTGTTAAATTTTTTTAAACTTTGACTTATATTTTTTTGATAACTACTAATTTAAATCAGCTCAAATTTTTATTATATATAGTATATATATTTAATTATATAATATTAAAAGTTTGGAGGATGTTGTAACCTAGTGAAGTGGTTAGGTTGTTAACCTTTCAAGTGGTAGGTTGTGTGTTCAAACCTCATTGACAGTAAAAATTTGGATAATTACTTATATAATATTTGTATTATACAACTGTTACTAATAATTAGATTAGGATATCTGTAATGATAGTTGCACCAGTATGACTGCCAGGTTATAGAGCATCTGTGCAATATTGAAGTTATACAGAGGAATGCAAACCAATAACTGAGCAGTGCAAACATTAGATAAGTCTTTGTAGTCATATAAATCTGTTAAAATTAGGTAACAAGAAGTTTATTTAGAAAGACTCAAGTAAAGAGATAGCTGGATCTTTAATGATGCTACTGAAAAGACTAGCTCAGAAAAATGGATACTCAGATTTTAGTAACTGAACAGGCAAAAACCTCCAAGTTAGAAGTCTCTGAAATAACACCAACTAGGCTGCTGAAATAAATCAGTGAAAAAGGATATTAAATCAATCTAATATACTGATGAACTAGTCATAGTCCTATACAAGCCATCTGGATTGGAAGTTTGATGAAATTCATAAATATATTAAAGTACAAAGATTATATAGTAAAGTAGATGCTAGGGTCTAAGTAAACTCTACAAGAGCATAGTGGTTTAATAGTTAAGCTCTGATTGCAAATATTAGTTCTGCTATAGTGATATCTAGATTAACTGTAAAAATAGATACAGAAGTCTTTAGGAGATTTATCTTAAGGATAAATTAGTCCTAAAGTTGAGACAATGATCTGAACATCTGGATATGACCCAATAAGTTAATACAAATTACAGGTTCAGAAGGTTTAAAGTAAAACATCCAAGCAGGAATGTTAAATATAGCAATTAGTAATGAACTTTTAAGTAGACTTCTTAAATAGATAATATAGAAAATTTACATATATAGCCAATTGTATGCTCTTCTGTACTAATTATTAAACTACAATACTGATAAGTAATTAATAAAAATCAAAAAGCCAAAGAGGTTATCTTAAAAAAAATAAAATAAAAGTTTAGCCAATTTGGATAATTCATTCTTGAGTTATTGCTTGTAAACAATAGTTAATTTTTTTAAAAAAATCAATAATTATCTACAAGTGTTTTTTTAAAAATAAATTATTCAAATTGGCTAAATATTTAATATTATATAGTTGAATATATATACTATATATAGTAAAAATTTGAGCTAGAGTGTAGGTTCTATAGCTTAATGGTTAAGCTCCTATACCCTCACAGTCAAGGTCAATGGTTCAAGTTTGGCTGAAGGCAAAATTAAAAGATTTTAGCTTCTGTAACCCATAAGGAGCCTATAATTGAACACAAAGTCCTGTGGTTAAGTTCAAGTGCAGTATATGACAGAAAAAGGAATTTTCAGAAGAAAACTGACTTTGCAGAATGTGAGCACTATGTGTGACAGCAGCATCACAGAAAGTTCTATTATACAAAGAGTTGCATATGTAAGTCTTCTAGAAACAGGGCAGTACCAACATCTCAGCATCTAACTTGTAAAGTACTTAATTGGAAGAGTAATATTAAGATAATATGAACTGGAATAGTAAGAGAAGTAGTGCATTCATAGAAGGTTTGTGACAAAGGATTAGTCTTATCATAATTAGAAGCACTTCTGGCACTGTGAAACAACTAAAAATAGAAGGTAACCATTTGCATAAAGAAGTTGTAACCTGTCCTGTATGTCTAAAGATTCCAAACTAGAGCTTTGATCACACCTATATGGAAGCTTATAGCAAAACAAGTGAAACATACCAACATAAATGCTGTACCAATCATGTTTAAGATACCTAAATTAGAAGTAAAAACCTACTCGAACACAGTATAAACACCTTAGTCTAAATATAAATTTGAGCTAGGATGTTCTTAAAAAGGCAGGAGGATTGTTTACAGTTGAAAACAGAACAAAGAAAAACCTGCAGCATGGTGTAACAGTAGTGGAAACATCAGTCAATAGCTAGAAGAGGATGTGTACTTATCTCTGAAATAGAGTTTTATCTATACCATAAAAGGAAGTACTTAAGGGGCAGGTTAGATGCACAATCTGTTAGAAATAATGCTAAGACCAAGAAGGGTTGCAAACCAGCAATGGCAGCAGAAATCTGGCTTGAGATACATGCTACCAGTATCTGAATTGGGAAGTTAGCAGCAGCAGCAGGAACCTGGCTTAAGATATATGCTAGAAAGGCACCTTTTAGGCAAACCAAAGATAGTAGCTCTTAAGAAGCAAATAACCCAGTGAACTAATTTAGAAGTTGTTAAAAATAGGTTGTGAGACATGAGGAGAATATGTAGGTTATTCAATATAATTAGTAGTAAAACAAAAATCCAGGTTAGATGTAAGTAGGACACAATACAAAACTCTGATAGATTTAGGTCACAGATAAATATGTCTGAGTTCTATATCTGAATAGATATATAGTGATAAATGATATATAATAGATTTGTACTAGCTTTAACAAATATACTAATAAAGACTAAAGAGCATAACCTCACCTTAATACCAAAAAAAAAAAAAAATTTGAGCTAATTTGGATTAGTAGTTATTAAAAAAATATAATTCAAAGTTAAGAAAATTTAACAAATTTTATAAAAATCATTACTAATCAACAATAATTAGAATTATTTTTTTTTTGCTTTCATTAAAGTTATAGTTATTAGTAGTTATTGTCTTTATTGTATTTTAATTATGATTATATAACTTGTACAAAGTAAGTCTACAACTAGCTATACATACAACTTTTAGTTGCTTATTTTAAGTAGTTTGCCTGCATAGCAGGTTTTACACTAGCTGCTATACCTACAATCTACTAGAAGATTACTTATTTAAATACTCTAATCTCTATACTTATACCAACAAATAGTACACAAGTTTCTGTATATTAAAGTGCTGTCTAATCTAATTTTAACCTTTTTGTCTGTATATTTGTCAAGCTATTACACATTCAGAGTATATTACCTGACTGTAGAGCTTCAGAAGGCCTCTCTGCTAACTAACTATTTACATTTAGTCTCTTGTTAACAGGGCTCACTTTTGCAGAGTTTATCCAAATCTTAGCACTAACTTCATAGCATATCTCTAGTACTTATAGTATATCCTTGTTTCTGATCCTAGACTTCCAATTCAGATAACTAGAAGAACTATAACCTGTTCTTAATATCTCAGAGTCTGCCTTTCAAGGTTCTTTTCTTTTGGTTTGAGACTTCTAGCAGTCTGGTTAGTGGTACCTCTCATCTGAGATTCTTGTCTGCCTAATTTCTTCTATATTAGTATCTATTTTCTAGGTCTAGCCTTTACAGTGGTACTGTTAAAGATCAGTGCTACCTCTACTTGGGTCTTTCTAAGTAGGTTTTGCTTCTCAGTTTACAGATTTATACAGCTATAAGAATTTATCTTAGATTTGCACTGTCTGATACTGGTTTGCATTCTTTCATATAACTTTAATATTGCACAGATGCCTTATAATCTGCCAGTCATGCTGATATAACTGTGTTACAAATATCTTATTCCAACTAATCAACAAAATGCCATCACTGTAATACTATTTATATATTATGTAAGTGATTATTTAAATTTTCGTCATTGGTAGATTTTGAACTTATTAGCTATCACTTGGGAATTGACAACTTAACCACTTCACTAAGTTGTCACACTCCTAATTATTATAATTATTTATAATCATTATATATAAATAATTGATATATTGGAGTAAGTCAATAGAAATTAAGCAAATTGGTTTTATTGAAATTTTTTTAAAACTTTAAAAAACAATAATTTAATAAAAACTTAATCAAATTTAATAAAAATTTTTTTAAATGAATTCTACAAATTTGTAGTATTTATTTTAAAAAAGT
>CAJVQA010010365.1:0-11435 GCA_910591915.1 Cetraspora pellucida | reverse complement strand
TTAAACTTTATGTAAAATCTCAGTTAAATATTCAATAAAGATAGAGGCATGGCCTTACCATTAACATTAAAAAAAAACAAAAAAAAAACAAATTTATTAGTATAGAGATAAGGTTCTATAACCTAGTGGTCTAGATGCTCCTCTCTCCACAGACAAGATCAATGGTTTAATTCCAACTAAAAGCAAAACTCTGTAATCTACAAAAGCATATAAATGTATGCAAAGCCCTATAGCTAAGTCTATATAATTAGAAGATCAGTATATAAGGAAGTTCCTAGAAAGAAGTTTTCCAATATAGAGAGTTGGTGCTTGATATGAGAGAAGCAGTGAATATACCAGAAATAAAGAGAAGGTGCACTAGTGAGTGATACAGTGAATATAAAAGAAAACTATAAAAAAGAAATAGACTTACTAAAATTCAAACACTTTTGACACCAAACCAGTTTTAGTAGATACAGAATCTACTAAAACTGGATAAATCTAAAGAGTAATATTGGTACTATACTTAGTAAGTCTATGTCAAAGATAAATTCAAGAGACTATGGATACTTGGTAACATCCAATGAGGTGGCATCTTGATACGAATAGTAATTAGATAGCCCTAATATAGTATATCTATGTGGTAATAGAAGTGTTATATATATGAAATTAAAAAGTTTAAATAGAGAATTTACTGGCAGATCTCAGGTATGACAGCTAGTAGGTACTTCTTGAGTGAAATCCTTAATTAGATAATGACTAAAGTTATGCATATAACTAGTTGTACTTTTATTGATAAACTTTGTATATAATTATATAATAATATATTACTCAATAAAGACAGATAGGCAAAATTGTCACTTTAATACAAAAAAAAAACCAAATTTATTAGTATAAAAAATAACTATTAAGATTGATTATACTATAAAATAAATATAAGTTTATTAGTAGTTTTATTTAAAGTAATAATCTTAGAAACAACTAAATTAGTAATTAAAATTATAAATTAAAAAGAAATAAAAATTAAATATTTGATAACTGTAAAGCAGATAAAATCTAAATAATTAGTACTGAGCTTAAGTTAGTAGTTAAAGTTAATTTTATCAAAAAACTGTACTAAAATAGTTATAAAAACTTCAATATTATAAGTTTGATTAATTTTGTAAATATTAAGATAGTTTTTTGTATATTATTTAAGTTGACAAAAGGTTAAGAATAGAATATTAAATAGTTTAAATCTATATTAAAAGTTTAATAAATAATTAAATAAATAATTAGATAATAAAAGTTATTTTCATATTTTCTAATAATAATCTTATTATTATAATATAAAAGTTAATTTATCAATATAGAAATATAATTTGTATTTAGTTGAGTAATAAGATAGTTGGGATTAATTGATTGTTTTTAGTATAAGAATATATAAACAAATTATTAAATAAATTAGGCTTTATATAATAATAGAATTATTTGTAGTTATAATAAGAAAGTTGGTTAGTAAATACTAATATTGTGTATATGAATTAGAGCTAGAATTTCTTTAAAAAAATTTAAATAGTTATTTAGTTATTTGATTTGTTAATTAAGTTATAAGATAAATAAAAAGAATAAAAGTTTAATATTAAGTAATAAAAAGTTTATAAAAGTTTGAAAAGCCTGAGATAGATGAAGAAATTTCAAAGAAAAAAAGTTATTAAAAAGTAGTTTAATAAAAGATATAGAATAGTTAGTCATTTGTATAATATAGTTAATAAAAAAAGTATAAATTTAGAAATATAAATAGTAATATTAATTTAGTTATATTAAGAAAAAAATTTGTAAGAAATAAATATTTTTTCTTTCTTTAACAGTTTTTCCAAGTTTCTTTAGATCTTTGTACATTTTTTTAAATAATGTTTTTAATATTTTTCAAAGTTACTAGATTTTAACTTCTTTATTTTGTACTTTTAAACTTTTTAGAAATAACTTATTATACTAATCTCTGTCAGAATTAGAAGGTTTTACTAGGCTCTGTTAAGAACCAACTATATGCTATAAGTTTATATAGTATCTATAAAGTTAGACTTTCAGCTTTATATTATGTCTTATGACTTTAGTTATTTCAAATTAGGCTCTAACTTATGTTTTTTACTATGTGGCTTCTTAATTACAGATTACTTGCTATTTTTAGAAATAAGTCTATCTATTGACATTCTAGGTTCCTAGTCTTACAGTATTGCAGCCTTTTATTTTAGAAATACATCTTTACAATTACTATTACTAGAATTCAAACTAGCAGTTTTGTAATTTGTAATCTTGAAGCATAACTGCTATGCTATTGATCTAAGAGGTTAGAAGCAAATTTAGATAAAGTCAAGTTTAATTAATAATATTAGATTAATTTATTTGTAAAATTTGAGTAAACTATTGTAGTTGACATCTTTTGATAAGTTTATTTAGATGCAAATAGATAGTATTCTATAAAAGAATATTTTTGTTATTTGTAATTATAATTTGTTCTAAAAATAATTTTGTTATTTTTGAGAATATTAGTAGTATACATAAATAAGTTAGAAGAAAATATATCAAAATAGTATGAGCATTTCTTAATGTTAATAAAAATAAAGAAAAATTTGTAAATTAATTGAGAAAAAGATATTATTTAAAGCTAGTTGAAAAAGGTAAAAGAGTAAGATATAGTTTTGTGTTTTATAATAGTAATTAATTAAAATATTAGTTAAAAGTTAAAGTGATTATATTTTAGTTAATTAGTCTTTAATACATTAAATACTAATGTTTTTAAAAATTGTTAAGATATTAAAAATGTATTCAAAACTAGTTATACTAGCTTTTTGAATAATTTTGTTTAGAGTTAATAAATTAAAAGTAAGTGAATTAGTAAGCATTATATTGTTAGTGTTTTTTTATCAAGAATATTATTGTTTTAGTATAAATAATAAATAGACTAATAAGTTTAAATTGTGTATTTGCATTAATTAGAATAATTTAAAACAGATATTCTAGTGAAAGTTGTAGAATTAGATTAAAAAATAATGATATTTGTAAAGATATTATTTTTTTTGTACTAAATAAGACTAAGAAAGTTTTTGAATTTGGTTTGAATTTGGTAAGAGTCAGATTGAAAGTCTTTTTTTATTATATAGAAGATATCAAGATATTATAAAATATCTTGAGGTTTCTAGAAGTAATATTTTGATGATTTATTGTAAACATGAAAGTTAAGTTTGTTAAAATTTAGATTTAATATGAAAAGATTCAATTTGGTAGTATTAATTTCTATATTGTTGTGTTATATAGTATAGAAGTATCATTTATAATATTTTGCATTATATTAGCATTTTCACAATATTTTATAGTATTATCTATAAAGATCAATAGAGAAATTATTATTGGTAAAAATATTGTATTAGTTATAATATTAAAAAGAAAGTTATATAAAAGTTTTAATAAATGGTTTTAATATTTTTTTATAAATAAAACAAAATATAATGTTATAATAAATTTTTTATAATAGAGATAAATAAGTTTTGTTTTGTTTAATTTCAGAATTAAGTAATACTAAAGAAGTAAAACTATAAGCAGTAATTATTTTAGCAAGTTAATGAGAGTATAGTTTAGTAATTAAGTTAATTCTTTTTAAAAAAATTTTTATTTTTTTGCATATATCTTAAAGTTTTATATATTAATTTTATTAAAAGTCTTGACATATTTTGAAAGAGAATTTAGATTTTTTTTTTTTAACTTTAGCAGTCATGCTAGTATTTTATTAGAATTCTTGAAACTATATAAATTATATAAAATTTTTCTGATATATAAGTCTAGTATTATTTGGTCATCCAAATAGTACCTAAGTATGACCTGCTGCATTATCTCAGTTAGAGATAGACTGCTTGTCTGACTGCTGCTCTACAATAGAATATTACCAATCTGATGACATCTTTTTATAGAAAAGCAAATGACAAAAAAAAATTTTATATAAAAAACAAAACAGAAGTATAGGAGTAAATAATAAAAAGTACAAATTAAGAAATAAAAGAAAAAAGAGAATAAACAAGAAAAAAGAAAATGTGTGAAACTTGCAATTTACAAATATCAGATAGTTACAATTGTATACTAGTATTAGGCTTTTAAAAATTATAAACTATACTAAATAGAAATAACTTTACTATATTCTTATTTACTTAGATTATTTAACAAAAAACTATATAAAAAAGCAAAATCTTCAACTTGATTATAAAGGATCAGTATAAAGCACTAGTTAGTTTGAAGGCAGTATTTTTAGGTTTCTAGTATTTCGAGGCATATGTATAGTTATATTTGTATTACTATATTGTTTTCAATCTATGTTATTAACAAACCTATTTAGGAAGTAAATATTGCTAACTATTTTGGTAGTTTTACATATTGATCTTTAAAAGAAGATAAGCTAAATTATCCACTTTTACAAAATTTCCTCAAAACAAAGTAAAGACAAGAGGTAAACCAACTTTGTAACTTTTGTGAATTCTTGACCTTTATAATTGTTTCTTGTAGGTTTTACAGTTGTATAGAACTAATATATCCAACTTTGTTGTTTACTTGACAAAAAACTTTGATTTTCACTAACTACTTCTTTTATAGTTTCAAAGTTCATTTAAACCATCACTACAAAGCTGCAAAATTCAGATTTCTTTGTTATTAACTTGTAATATTCAATTGTATTATATAGAATTTGAATAAGAAATATATAAAAAAGTTTTTAGAAGCTACAAAGTTTAAATTTAACAAAAAATTATTACTAAAAATAATATTATTTAATTAGTTTATAAATATTTTAGTAAAGGCTTTTTTAAAAAATTCTATTATAGAATTTAGTTGAACTTGATTTAATATATAGTTCCAAATTGATTTTTTGAGAATTAGAAAAATATTAAAAGACTTTCAATCAAATATAATTTTTTGAAGTTGAAAACATTTATTTAAGAAAAATTGAAAGATATTTTATACTTTGGAGCTAACAAATTTTATAAGTTTATATCAGATTTTGAAAGGTTTTGTTGCTTTTTGGTTAGATAGACTAGAGATTATATTTTGTCTTTCTTGTTTAGTTATTTTATGAATAAGATTTTAAAACAAGTTTCAAGTTCAGAATGTAATTTATAAAGTAAAAAAAATTTAGTAAACTAATGTTTAATTACATTTAGTATTTTATTATGTTTTGTAGTAAAGTTATAACTAAAAAGTAGTTTATTAATATAAATGTTGTTGTATTTTTTAAATATTTTTTTATAGAAAGTTTAGGTATTTCTTTAAATAATTTGTTTTATTTTTTTATTTTTCTTTTAATTTTATTATATATTGATTGTTGATACTGATAATTAAGTGCTGTTTTGACAAGTTAAAAATTATTTTTAATTTAAGCCAGTAAGAGTGATAATGTTAGAAAGAATTAGTCTAAGTATTTGATTTAATATTAGGTAAGTAATATGTTGAAATTAGTTGAGTCTATATAATTTTTAAAAAATTGAATTTTTATAATAAAAATAAAATAATGAATGTTTTAGTAAAAAAGAGTTTAAGAGGATATTAATTTTAGTATAATAGTTGGGTTATCAGTCTCTAAACAGTAGATTCAGAGTTCAAATCTTACTAGTAACAAAATTTTAAAAAATAGTTTATCTTGGCAACTTGAACAAGATATTTAAGGTTGTAACTCTGTAATTCTAATTATATTAAGAATAACTTTAAAGTATGCAATGTTATACAAATAAATCTAAAAAGTATATACCCTATAAGAAGTTCTGTTTCAAAATTTCAACTAAAGAGGTAGTACACTTTTAAATAGTACTACTTGTAAAAATCTTGATTTAAAAAAGAAAATCTGAAACAGATGACTTATACAGATAAAAACCTTTAGATAAAAGAAGTTTATCAACCTGACTACCAGTTGATCCAAATATAAAGTTGTATTATGCAGAGCATACTAAATTGGTAGTATAAAAAGACTTGCAAAAATAGATGAAGCACTAATAAGGTTGTAAAAGTGAATACTAAGATTATATAAACTTTACAAGAATATAGTAGTTTAATAATTAGCACTAATAGCAGTTTAATAGTTAATATTAACTGCAAATATTAGTTCAATTATAGAAGACTAAGTTAGCTATAAATAGAAATACAGAAGGCTTTAAAAGGTTTATCTTAAGGATAAATTAGTCCTAAGATTAAGACAAAAATCTAAAGTAACTCTGTAAAGTTAATATAGGTTATAGGTTCAAAGAGTTTAAATAAAATACTTAAGTAAAGATATTAGATATAACAACTAGTTAGAAACTCTTAAGCAGACTTCTTAAATAGGTAATATAAAAAAGTTATATATGTAGCCAGTTGTATACTCTTTTTATATTAGTTTATATAGAATTATATTATTCAAAAAGTGTTAATAAAGTTAAAAGACCCCATAGATACAGCTGTCATTCTATTAAATAACACATCCACAGTAGTTAATAGGAAAAATGATATAAGTAGGCAAATGGTAAAGCCTATTTACATGGAAGGCTAAGATAATAATGGTTAGACACAACATACAAGACAGACTTTGGTACCTTTCATAGCAATAAAAGCTAAGCATACAGTGATCGACCCTATAGAAGACAATCTTAAAAGATCATTTTCAATATTTTTAAGCTCCTATAATCTTTATACATGTTTCAACAAATTCTTTCTTTATTACAACTTACCACTTCTTTTTTATGATCAAACCATTTAATCTCTTTTATAACATATTGACAAATATAATTATAATAACACTGTCTCTAGCATTACTTTCTCTGTTAGCAATATATATGATGAAACTTATATATATCTTCTAAATAACTTTCTCTTACCTAATCATACTGTTATTCATTCTTACCTTCTTCCTATCTTTTACAACCTTTCTATCAGATCAAATTTCTCTAATTCTACTTTTATTCTATCTGATTTATTTCTTAATAGTTATATAATATCACAAGTATTCACATCTACACAAACTTTACATGATCTTTATTTAAATATTTGTATACATAATGTTAGAAGTTATAATACAGTAACTAAAAGAGAAGCTTGGCAAAATTATTGTCTTCACAATAATATCTATATCTCTTGTATTACTGAAACCAAAATTGTTAACAGTACTAATCTTCAATTTTACAATAACAACTTATTTATCTACATCTGAGCCAATTTAGAAAGTTCAGCAGAAGGTGCTACTATTATGATTCAAAAACACTTACAACTATATATACACAACTACCAAACACATCCTGGTAGAGCAATTGTCTTAGATTTATTTTTTAAAAGTGAAATTAAACTCTGAATTATAGATGTCTACCTTTCTTCTACCAATATGCAAAAACACAACAATACACAAAATACTGTTATTACATGGATCCAATAAGCTCTTCAACACAACCTTCATCTAATAATACTTGGAAACTTTAATACACATAATGATACCTGTAGCTCTTTATCTAAATTTAAACTTATTAATTATTTACACTATTTCAACATGTTTGATCTTGATGCACATGTTAATAACAAGCACTTTACATAATTAAATAATACTAGCTATAGCCACATTAATTATATCTGGACTGATTTATTTAATATTCAATTTTTTCTTTCATACAAACTTGATGATGGCAATACCTTAACACTTAGTGACCACTCTATTCTTATATCTACCTGGACTTTTACTAATGCATATAGCAAACCTTCACATCATTATACTGGCATCAGTCGCAGAATTTTCAATTATAAAGCTATGTTAACTAAAAAATAGACAGAATTTTCTGACCTTCTTTCTTATAATCTTAGTCTTCACAATACACCACTCAATAGCAATATCAATGAAAGCATTGAAACTACTTGGCACAAGATTGAACATTCAATAATTAACACTGCAATACATTCTATCTCTAACAAAAAAACTCATAAATGCAGCTACAATCATCAATATTCTTTTAACTCTACCTTAATCTACACATCACTTAAAAAGCTTGGGCATTTAATAAAAATTGTTAAAAATACTCACAACAACCTTAACATGAACATGATAAACTCTAGGATTAAGACTATTAATAATAGATTCTACTGTAACCTTCAAACTTTTAATTCAGATGACAATTCTCAAACTCTTGCATAGATTCAACATGCACAAGATATCTGGAAACAACTTTATCATGCTCATTACACAAAAAACTCACTACTACTTTACTAACAAATCCAACAAGCAACTGAAAAGAAATGTATAACACTTTCAACACATCCCAAACAAGCTATTAACAGTATCCTTAATCGATACAAAGCTTCTATTTACTTTTCTAATATCAAACTTCCTGACCAACTTATTACAGACTCTAAACTCATAAAACAGCATATACATTCTTACTTCCATGACTGAACTGCATATCAACCAATCGACCAAGCACTGTTTGACAGCTTCTGGCATACACATTATCAACTACAATCACATATCAACACCTAATGGTAAAACTTTCTTAACTCTTCTATTAAGAAGATGAAGTTTTTCAAATCTTGTTACAACTTCTGAATAGAAAAGCTTGTAGACCTACAGGTATCAGCTATAAAATGCTTAAACATGCAGGTACTGTCTGCATTAAAGCTATTACAGCTTTATTCAATTATTGTTTTAATTCAAGTCAAATTTCTAAACAATAAAAACATAGCAGAATTTATCCAATTCCAAAATGTAATATATTTAATGGTGATTTAAGTCTCACTTATTCTATTAGTCTTATCAAACATATTCAAAAAGTCTATACAAAAATTATTACTACTAGAATCAGTGCTGTGTTTTCTCAACATCCAATACTTTTACCTTACAATTATATAGCTCTACCTAATAACAGTATATCTATACCAATTTATATACTTAATACTTTTATTAAAGATGCATCATGCAACAACAAAACAATTTGACTTTTATCTCAAGATATGAGTAAAGTATATGACTCAATTAATCTTACTTTTCTTCAAAAATTTTTACAACATTTTGCTCTTCCTAACTCTATAATAAATGCTATTACTACTATTCTTTATGATCAACAAAACCAAGTCATTACAAATCTTGGACTTACTCTATCATACTCTGTATACAATAGCATTGATTAGAGTAAAACTATCACTCCTTTCTTATAGAGAATCTATTATGACTCACTTATTTTATATATTTATAACAACTTTAATGGCTACACTATATAAGTCTCTTGGCTAACTAATCTAAAACACCAAATATATAATAAGCTTAGCTCATACTGCTCAGTTTTTGCCTACATAAATGATACTCTTTGGATAGCATCCTCACAACATGAACTATCACAAATCCTTTCTGCAGCTAAATCATTCTTTAACATAGCTAATATACAAATTAACCCCTCCAAATCTGTACTTACAACTAATAACAAACAAACTGACTATATCTCTATTATATACAACAACCACTCTCTTAACTTTCATTTACCAAACGAACTATTCAAATTTCTCAAATATTGGTTTATACTTAATAACAAACAAGCCAAACAAAAAAACTTATCATTGCAAAATCATTATACCTTGTTAAAATCACAAGTACCAAACAAATTACTTATACATATGCATGTTATATTATCAACATTGTCATTATTCTTACAATTGAATATCAACTACATAACATTGTTTTCAACCAATACACATATAACAAAATGCTTACAGGTCATATAGAACTTTTTAAAAATAAAGCCAAACTTAGTCATACAATTCCTACTAGCATATTACTTCATCCTCAGCTATATAATATTCATAACATATAGGATATTCAACTACAACATCATATTACAAACTTTACTAAAAGACTTAATTCTTCTAATCTATTAGGAATAAATACTCGCATTAGGCTCCAGCAACTTCAGAACAACCTGTGGTCATCTACTAGTATTCTAATACATAATAATTCTATTATTAATAGGCCTAACAAACATACTATTAATTTTAAAATTATCCAACTCTTTAACTATCTTGGCATTACATTTTCATCTAAACCATTATATAATATTCTATATACTGTTCAAGAAGGATCCATTTCACTTAAATTATTACTTTCATCACATTCAAAATACTCAACCTTCAAAAAACAACTTAGATACTATTGCATTCTTTACTTAGATCAACTAACTACATTTGACAACTTATGTCTTTTAGACTGAAAACATATATCTACACATATAAACAAAATTTCTAAAAACAAACAACCACTCTGGTTTAATTATCTAGAAGACCAAACTACAAGTCATTTATATAATTGTACTCTCTACTAACATTTACACTTACCTAATACAAAATACTATAGTTATTCAACTGGACACTTTTTTCTAAGAAAAAAACCATGGCTTATTACAGTACTTGATAATCAAATTATTATTGGCAAAGTCAGAAGACAGCCTTCTTCTTCAGGAACCATCCTTATTACTCACTAGCAATGTTATATTGAACAACAATTTACTCATCTATATCTACTTTTACTTATTCAATCACAAATATGCCCAGATTGCATTCTTAATTCTTACACAATTGCTAACAAATGCACAATCAATATTTCTATCAATTTCTTTTTTAGATTTTTTGGTCAAGTTAATATATACAACAAAACTCTTAACTTCAATGCCAACCACCTCGATCTTATATATTCCATTGCAATTCAAAATTCTATTCAAATCTCTAACCTCCCTAATATCAACATTACAACATACTTAATTCCAACAATATTTGAACCCAGTATTTTAACAAACAACCTTCAACAAATCACCAACTACAATGCTCAACTATTAGAACTTAATTTTTATACAGATGGTTCTGTTATCAATCTGGGTACCTCACAATGCTCTATAGGCATCAGATGGGTTCAAATTTTAAATAACAATATATTGCATACCTTCCAAGCCCAAATAAGATACTGGCCTTGCTTATTTAAAGTTGAGCTCGCTGCTATCTTAACAGCCCTTATTACTGCTTCTAGAAATTGTACTATACATATATACACTGATTTACAGTCTGTAATCTCTAAATAACACAGTCTTTTAAACTCAACTCATACTTTACTTTATACATACATACCATACTTTTCATTATGAAATACACTTATTAACTTTATCAAATCATACAACATTTATATTATTTTTCACAAAGTTACTGCTCATCAAAACAATCAGTACAATAACCTTGCAGACCAACTCATATGCAATTATTACAATCTATCATATCTTACCTTTATGCCCTACAATATTTACAACTCTGCATACACTTTAAATTTTGAAAACTTTTTCTTAAAATTACCTATCTGTTACAGTATTTATACAATATGTCATGCACATATTTATGCATTATGGATTACACAAAACTGCTTTCAAAAATGGCACAAAATCCTTAACCAAGTTAATTGG
>CAJVQA010010364.1:0-11435 GCA_910591915.1 Cetraspora pellucida | reverse complement strand
AGACTCCTTAAATAGGTAATATAGAAAAGTTATACATGTAGCCAGTTGTACACTCGTCTAATAGTTCATTATAGATACATTTATATAAAACATGTACCTGCTATAAGTATTAATAAAAAGCTCAAACCAAAGAGATCATCTTAATACTGAAAAAAAAAAATATATTATTAATTAGATGTGATGACCTAGTAAAGTGGTCAGGTTGTTAACTTCCTAAATGGTAGGTTGGATGTTCAAATTCTATTAATAGTAAAAATTTAAATAATCATCTATATAATATTTATAATATAATAACTATTACTAATGATTAGGTTAGAATATCTGTAATAGCAATTATATCAGCATAACTGGCAGGTTATAGAGCATCTGTGTAGTTATACAGAGAAATAAAAACTGACAATTAGGCAGTACAAACATTAGATAAGTTTTTGTAATTATATAAATCTGTTAAATTAGGTAACAAAAAGTCTATTTAAAAAAACCTGAATAAAAAGATAGTATAGTGCTACTGTAAAGGCTAGTCTGAAAAAACAGATACCAAGGTTGTAATACCTAAATAGGCAAGAACTTTTAGGTTAGGAAAGGCTTAGAGATACTATCAACTAGCTATCAAAATAAACTAAAGAAAAAGAATATCAGGCTAATTTGATAACTGATAGACTGATTATATTTCTATATAAGCTATTTGAATTAGAAGTTTGAACAAAAGACAAGAATATATTAAAGTACTAAGGTTATGCTGTAAAGTAGATACTAGAGTTTGAGTAAACTCTACAAGAGCATAGTAGTTAAATGATATAACTTTGTTACAAATATTGGTTCTGCTATAGCAATATCTAGATTAGCTATAAAAATGAGTATAAAAGACTTTAGGAAGTTTATTTTGAAGATAAAATAGTTCTAAAGTTAAAATAATAATCTGAGCATCTGAGTATAACTTAGTAATATTAATACAAGTTACAGGTTTTGAGGGTTTAAAGTAGAACATCCAAATAAGAGTGTTAGATATAGCAATTAGTAGAAAACCTTCAAGCAAACTTTTTAAATAAATAATATAAAAAGGTTACATATATAGCTAATTGTATGCTTTTCTGTAATAGTTCATAAAATTATATTACTAAAAAGCTATTAATAAAAGTCAAAAGACCAAAAAGGTTATTTTAATACTAAAAAAAAAATTGATTAGTCAATAAAGTTTTAAAAATATTATAATTTTTAATAATTTTATTAATAAAAATATAAAAAATCATATAATTTTCAAATTTTTACTAATTAATTTTTTTTTTGATATTAAAATAAGGCCTTGCTCATATCTTTATTAGTAGTTTAAAAGTTAGTAGCTACATGGAGCTGCTATGTACAAAAAGTAATTTTTTATATAAATGCTATTGCAAAGACTAATACTTGCAGTTAGGCCTAAACTATTAAACTGCTAACTATATAGCTACTCTAAGTATAAATAAAAGAAAAACTATATTTAAGAATAAAAGCTCAGATATATTTATCTGTGACCTAAACCTACTAGAGTAGTCAAGACTTACCTAGATTTATAAGTTTAGAATATAGTTATAAAAAATATTGTATTTGATTTAAAGAATAGTTCAGATATTGATTTTATAAATAACATAGCCAATAGGTGAACAGATATTAAAATTAGAGTGTAATTGGTCAGATAGTCCTTATAAACAAGGATAAGTATGTTTTTGCAATTAGAGTTTCTTTTGTTGCTTTGATTTGATTGAAATGAAGATCTGGCATAAGATGGTTTAAGTCCTTGTTATTGTTTCCAATTGGCAAAGTTTATACAATAGGGTTTATATATTTGTTCATAAGAAAGTTTATTAACTTTAAGCAAGATAGCAATAATTGTTTGTAAGACTAGTTTGTATAAAATGTTAAAGCTTTGTATAATCTCAATTAAAGGTTTAGGAATAAGTTCTTTAAGTATAATATTAAGATAATATTGATTTATTTAAAGAGGTATAGAGTAAAAGGCATAGTAATTACTGATTTTGTGACTAAGTTCTTTTTGTTGATTTATAGATAAATTAAGGTCTGTATAGTTAATGTATTTAGATATGCTGGTTTAAATAATATTAAAAATAAGTGATAGATTAGCAAATATGCCAATAGGTTGAGAAGTTAGCAAGATTATAGTTGAAGCAATTAGTATTGTAAAATGTATGTGAGTAAGTTTTGTAAAAGTAAAATTAAGTAGAAAGTTTATTTAATAAAATTTTAATTTTAAATGATTTGAGGTAGTTGAGTTTAAAATTAGTAATATTATGAGTTAGTTTTTGGTTATAGTTAAAAAATAATCAAGTTAATCTTTAGTCAATTTGAAAAACCAGGGCTTCCTATTACATGTTATATTTTTGGAAGAACTACATTGCTAGAATATAGGCTTTACAAATATTTTTAATAAAGCTTCTAATTAGATGTTCAATAAAATACTAATTTTAAAAAATTATATAATATAGATTATAGATGCTTATGTAGTTAAAATATAGTGAATGTGATAAATTATATTGTTTTGCAAATGAGTCTACTAAATTATTAAGAGTGTTATCAGAGTAGGCTTGTACTTTGTAAAAGTTAATCTGATGGTTATAAGATTTAATAATATTAAGCAGAGTGTGCCATATGGGTTATGAGCTGAATTTGAAAAGCTTGTTGAGATTTGAGAGAGTAGTATATATTTTAGAATATTTAGTAATTATAGATTGAGAATCAGTAAAAATATTGATTGTTGAATTGCAAGGAATGATTGAAATAGCTAAAAGAATTGACATTAGTTCAGCTTTGTAAGAAGATGATCAGAAATGGATTTTAGCTAAGAATTTGTAAATTATTTGGTTGAAATTATTAACTTGTACTTATTCAATATCTATTATATATTGATCTGTACCAATATTGATTACAGAGCCATCAGTATAGAAGTTAAATATATTTTGTACTGTATTGGTAAGAAAATATTGTTTGAGTATATATATAGCTTCTTCTTGCTTAAAAATTTCTGATATAGAAGAATCAGAAATATAAATAGTAGAGGCAAAAGGTAGGGATAATAGATGTTTAATTGCAGTTGAATGAATCAGATCAATATAGTTTGTATTAAAGTTAAGTGCATTAAAAGAAACTCTTTCAAAAAATTGTATAGAAATTATTAATGATAGGATCAATAATCTCTCTCTTCTGACTACTATGTTTAAAAAAAAAAGCAATTTTGAAAAAAAAAAAAATATATCCTACACAGGGCTTTACTAACTTCAAAAACAGTAGCAGAACAGGAGCTTTTCTCCTTATTCCCAAAAAGCACAAGACTTTTGTTTTAGAAGTCTACAGAAACAAGAAAAATAAATTAACAGCAAACTTTTTAACAAAAAAACAACTAGCAATAACTGAAACTAACTTTTTTTCTAAAGAAAATATTATAACAACAGAAATTGGCCAAGAAGTCTTAACTGACTCTATGCAATATGACTCTTTAAACAACATTAGCTAAGACAAGCAAATTACTTTAGAAAATAAAAAAAGAGCTTCTGAAGAAAGAAAGGATCAAAACAGCTTTACGGTCATGTCTAGTTCCAAGATGCATTCTGAAAAACAAAACAATAAAGAAAACAAAACAACAACAACTTTATATATAGAACAAAACAATACATCTTATGTGAAGTCTAATGCAACAAGTATAAACAAAAGCAAAAGGCCTTAAACAAACCATGGTCAAGCTTATTTGCAAAAGTCAAGAGAGAACAATCAATCTTCTCTTTATTTTTACCAAGAAACAACATCAGGTTTAAAAATGATAATGCTCTTATATTAGACATTCATAACCTAAATGGTTTACTAAATAATATTATGATTTCTTTTTATAAGACAGCTAAACAAGGATCTGGTACATCAAAAATGACCAGTAATGTTAACACAGATTACAGGTTCAGAGGGTTTAAAGTGGAACACCCAAGCAGATGTGTTAGGTATAGTAATTGGTAGGGAACCTTCGAGCAGACTCCTTAAATAAGTAATATAGAAAAGTTATACGTGTAGCCAATTGTACACTCTCTTGTAGTGGTTCATTGAACCACAATACTGATAAGTGATTAATAAAAGTCAAAAGACCAAAGAGGTCATCTTAATATCAAAAAAAAAAGACAGCTAGACAAGACATAATTGCTGCTAAGCCACATATCAATAGAGAATCTTATACTCACCTAGAACTAATTTTTATAAATGAGAAAAAGCATAAGCACTATGCTACAAAATTTTTAATTATACATACTATGATCATATTCCTGTTGATACTAAAAGATTTTTTTTGCCAATTAAAATCAAAAATGTCCTTTTAGGTGACAAGAAATTTATTTCAAATAGAATCAAAAATGCCTTTGAAAATTTTAGTAAAATTGCTTCTATTAAGTTACTCTTAATAAAAGGCACACCTTACCTAACTGATCAATAGATTATTGCCTTTGAGATTATAGAAGACTCAGATTTAGAAAAAAGGATTCTTCAATTTTATATTATTTTAGATAACAAAGTTACTACAGAGTGGCACACAGCCCCTAAGCTGTGCTACTTTTGTAACAATGAAAAACATATTAAAAAAGACTGCACTCAATATAAGGAGGCTATTAAACTTCATTATCATTATAATAATTTTCTTTTTAATAAAAGAAAAGAAAACCTTCCTTTAGCAAATATAGAAAATATGAATACAGAATAGCAAGAACAAAATAATCTTATGGAAAAAGTAAATATTAATGATTCTCAATCAAAAAAAATTTTTCCTAACACCTTTAATACTAATAGAAATAAGGAAACAAATAACTTTATATCAATAGAAAAAGATTTAGATGGTCCAATTGATAAAGACATTAGTGATGCTAGCAATGAAGTTTCTACTATAGAAAACCTAACAACAGGTCCTGTTTTGGAAATAGAACAACCTATTTCTCTAAGCATACCAGTAGTGCTATTTACAAATGATAATACATAACAAATTTAATTTAAGAAACCTGATAATAGATTTATTTTAATTTTATAAAGAAAAAGAAAAGATAAAAAAAATAAGAATGATCTAACAAATCAGAAGATCAAAACAACTAGGCCAGCTCTATACAAGAAATTTCACAATAGAGTATATAACTCAGATCTAATATCTGTACTATTCTATTCCTAATATGACTGAACAATTTAAATTTAAAATTGCAAGTCTTAACATAAAAGGGCTAAACAATCAACAAAAACAATAAATTACTTTAATTCTTTTAAAATCTTATAAACTAGATCTTATTATATTACAAGAAACAAACTTAAATGACAAGAACATGCAAAGCTTTCTAAAAAACTAGTGAATTTTTGATTCAATCTAGACAAACAAAACAGTTATACTTATAAGCAACAAAGATATAATATTTAAAGATACAAAAATAAATATAGATAATAAAATCATTACTACTAATTTCAAATTCAAAGATCTTACATTCCAAGTCTCCAATATATATGCCTCTCCAAATCATAATAATAGAAAACTATTTTCAAAAAATAGATACCACAAATCAATGAAAATGCTATCAATATAATTGGAGGTGACTTTAATACTAATTTATATCCAGAAAAAGATAAAACAGTGAGGCAGCATCTCAGCAAGATCCAACAAGAGTGCAGCTCCTAAACCTTACTAGAAACTATACAGATTCCTTAAATTTTGCAAAAACAAGACTCTTTCATACATTTTTTAAAAAACACAAGGCAATTGTACTATGGTCACTCATTTAGATTATATCTTTATTAATGAAAATAATGCTTATCTTATTTTACAAATTAATACAAAGTTTGACAACTCAGATTACCTTTTGGTAAAGTGTACTCTTTGTTTTAAAACTGAAAAAAAAGAGTTAGCTCTTTGGAGATTTAATAAAAGCTGCTTTATGAATAATAAACTGAAAAAAGAAGTACTTAAAGAAATTACTAAGTTAGAAGAAACAGATGACTGGGACTTCTGTAAAGTTTATATACAATCTATTATAAGAGCATTCAGAAAGCAAAAAGCTGTAGAAAACAAGATTGCAAAACTAAACAAAAGTATAACCCAACTAAAGAAAAAACTAGCACATAACTTAGAAAACTCTTTTTTATATAATTAAGTTAACAAACTAAGCCTAGATCTTCAAGATGAACTATCACACTTTCTAAAAAAATGGCAAATATGTTCAAAAGTATAATGGATTGAACAGGAAGAAAAAATGACAAAATACTTTTTTATTAGATATAAAATTAGAAAAGCCCACTTATTTTTAAAAACCATCAAGGATTCTGAGCCCTAACATATTCAAGTGAAAATACTCTTCAATATATTGGAAACACTTATGCCAAGATATATACAAAAGAAGACATAAATATTAACTTAGCTAAAAAGATTACAGAAAATTTACTTCAAGCTTTATCAACTTATAATTCAGTACTTATGCAAGAAATTACTCAAGAAAAGATTAATAATGTTATTAAAAACCTTTCAAACAACAAAAACCAAGTACTAATAGCCTAACATATAAGTTCTACAAACTTACAGAAGAGGCTATAACTTCAATTCTGTACAAAGTATTTAATTAAGCTTTAATTTCAAGAGTTATGCCAATCTCATGGTACAAAAGTTTGATTTTCTTGATATCTAAAAAAACAACAAATCTAAAAAATGTAAACAACTGGAGACTGAAATCTTTAGTAAATAGTGATGCCAAAATATTTATAGCAAACCGTTTGAATTTTATTTGTAAAAAACTTATACCATACTAGCAATACAGATTTATACAAAACAGATTGATTACAAATGCAGTCCTAGATATTATCACCACTATAAAAAACTAAACAGACTTATCTAAACAACATTGGCTGCTCTTTGTGGACCAACAAAAAGCCTTTGACTAAGTGAATCATAACTTTTTAAAGCTTACTTTAGAAAATATAAACTTTGTTTTTAAATTTATTAGTCTGGTTTATAATCTTTTTTTCTGCCAAGAAGCCTATATTATCAAGGCAGGTTATATCTCTAAACCTTTTAGAGTAAAAGAGGTGTTAGACAAGGTAATCTTCTTTCACTATTGCTATATGTACTAGCCTTCAAGCCACTTATAAGAACTCTAAAAAGACAAATGCAAGAAATTAAATTAAAAACCTATATTTTAAAACTTCAGCATATGCTGATGATTTGATTATAGGAATTAGATCTTCTTCAGACTGAAATAAAGTACAATCTTCATTAAGCCTATATAAGTCTGTATCAAATGCAAAAATCAATAAAGCAAAAACAAAACTAGTTCCTCTTACCTCTACTGCATAAAAAGTAGAACTTTATAGTGAAAAGCAATTTACTAAATTAGAAGAGCAGAACACTATTACTATTCTAGACTACAAGATTCTCATAAATGATCAACTAAAAAAAGATCTTTGAACTACAACTATTAACAAACTAAAAGAATTACTTGATAAACTTTTAAATAGAAATCTCTTCTTTAAGAGAAAAATTCTTATCACAAACTCTCTAATTCTATCTAAAATTTAGTATTTAGTCTATTTGCTGTTTCTTAACAGAAAGCAAGTAGCAGAAATAAACAGAATCATTTTCTTCTAAATTAAAGGCTCTTTATAAATGCTTTTCAGACATTCTACTTTTTAACAATCTATAGATTTGGCAGGTCTTCAAGCACCAATTATCAAGGATATGTTAGATACTTGTTTAGATAAAACTTCTTACTTCAAGCTCATTATAGCCAGTATATAAAAGAGACAAAATATACACAATACTTAAAAAAAAAAAATATCTCTCTAATCCAGGCTCTAAGCTCTGATAATATTCATTTAAAAGCTTGGCCCACAAAATGAAAACCCTATTTACTAGCCTAGACAAGAACCAAAAAAAGGATTCTTGCTACTACTAATTGGCTTTGAGATAAAAAAGAAATTATAATCAAAGAAATAAAAAAAGATGTATTCTTAGTCAAAAAAATCTTGAAGCTTTTAAAGAAGGCTACACCTTCTTCTATTTTAATTCATTTTGCAATTTAGTTTATTCAATTTACCTGGCTTTTTTTAAAAGCTATATGCAATAAGAAAAAAGATATTTTTGGCATCTTTTTTACAGAGCTCTTCCTTTAGGTTATTATCTTAAACACATTAGATCATCAGAAACAGATAACTGTATTTGGTGTTCTGAAGAGCTACAAACCCTTAAACATTTTGCTTTAAAATGTCCTAAAAGTAGAATAATTTGAAAAAAGGCATATAAGTTTCTTAATATTAATAAAGAAAAACTTTTACTGACTACATTAGAAGATATTTTTCAAGCTTTTAATGTTGGCTATACCCAAGCATTAACTACTATAACCTGATTATATATCAATATAATTTATGAAATTTGGTGTTAATATACTTCATTAAAATGGAAAAGTTCTAATACTCTTTTAAGCTTACTTAGTATACTAATCAAAGCTTGTATTTCAAAAGAAATATGTGTCTTAAAACACAACACACTAGGTTATAGATCTAAAACTGCTAAACTAATCTGTAAATATCTAAAATGTACATAGACTGCTCACAATATTTTAATATAATAATATCTTAATAAAAAGTATCACTTGTGCTCCTAGTTACCAAAGCAACAGGAATACTTAAAAAAAATAATTATTGATAATACATTAATTGTATAATGATTTGCAACTCAATAAGAGTTAAGATAGCAACCTGTACAAACTGAACATTGAATTAATAAGAGAGGGTAGTAAGTAGAGAATTCTGTATTAATATTTGTATTTTAGTATGTAATAGATATTTGATTGTTATGTTTAAAATATTTATGAATTTTGCCAATAATAATAATATTATTATTGTATATTAGTAACCAGAGTTTAAGTTTTTTAAAGATGTGTTAAGAGTTGTAAGTGAAAGAATTGTGTCCAGTTTGTTGATATTGTGAAAGTAGTATTCTAGAACTGTTGTTAGTAGTTATAGTATTTTCTAGACATATAAATCAAAATGGCTTATGTCCTTTAGATAGCTGTACTAAGTAAGGTAAAAGATGATTTCATTGAAGTAATGTAGTATTATTTGCAATACAAAGTTGTTTAAGATACAAGATGTTAAGTTTTCTAAATTGTTTTTTGAAGGTAGTGTATTGAGGATAGGAGGACATGATTGGTTCTAGTGTTTGAAGGTTGTATTGTATAGTATTTGGCCAGAATATACTATTATTAGCTATTATAGACATGTTAATATGTATAATAAGTTGGATAATTTTAAAGTTTAAACTATATCTATTAGGTCTGTCAATATTAGATTGAGGATGTTGTAATATATTTGTAGTTAATCAGAGATTATTTTGTAATTGTTATAGTCAGATGCATGTAGAAGTTCTTAGTAAATAAGAGTTATTAATTTGTAAAATACAGTTAAATATATAATGTTAAAGCTAAATATCTCAGATATTGTATATCTTATATAGAAATAGATTAAGCATAATGCTGTTTAGGATGAAATAGGCTAGATGAGATTTATGTTTGGCTACAGTTAAATATTTAGCTAGAACTTTGTTGCAAACAGAGTAGGAAAAGACTATATTGTATATTCGATATTTTAGTATAAGAATAATAACTGTATTAATAATATAAATTATTTGTTTATCTGTGATTTTTTTGGTACTAGCAATGTTAGTAAGTTGAAATGATTCTTCTTAAATTAGTTTAATTTGTGCAGTTTGTTTGTTGTTAAGTATAAACTAGCAGCTAAGGAATTTAAAAAATTGGTTAACTAAAATAGATATAAGTATAGAGTTAAAAAATTAAGTAGTAGTTTGAGATTGATTTAATATAAAAATAGATTTAGAGAAGTTAATTTGAATATTAGCTATTTGGTAGAAGGATGTTGCAGTTTAAAGTATTTTTTTAAGTTCTAATTTAGATTGAGATATTCAAAGTATATCATTTATATAGACTAAAACAAAAGTAAATATATTGAGGCTTTGGGTTTTAAGTAGAGAAAGATTAGTTGGCCATGTTGTAAATAATGTATAACCTTTATGCTATGATGTGACTTTGTGAATAAGTGGGTCATAGTATATTTGCCAAAAGAGAGAATTAATAGTTTCATCTTGGTCTATTTTATTTTTAACTGAATAAAAATCAGTAAGACCAAAGTTTGTAATTACTCTGTTTTAACAGTTTGTAAGTAGATTAATAAGTATATTAATTAGTTTGAATAATATATTGATATGATTAAAAGCTTTTTCAAATAGGTGTAAGTTAACTGAATTATAAGTTTTGCTCATATTCTAAGATATAAGCCAAAGTTTCTTGGAATTGCAACATGCATCTTTGATAATATTGTTAACTATATAAATAGGAATGGCAGTACTATTGCCTAGAAGGGCAATATAGTTGTAAGGTAAAAGTATTTTGAATTTTGTAAAGGTATTGTTTAAGCAATTTGTAAGCAGTTTAATGTATAGTTTTTTAGTATGCTCAAGGAGACTAATGAGTTTTGTGTTAATAAAATTACTATTAAAGATTGGTTTTTTGGAGATTAGTAAGATTCTATCTTCTTTTCATTGTTTTGATATATGGTTTGTAAAGATGCATTTATTAAAAAGAGCAGTAATTGCTTGAAGAAATAATGAGCCTGCATGTTTGAGCATTTTATAACTAATACCTGAAGGGCCACAAGCTTTATTGTTGAAAAGCTGAGCTAATGTTGAATTAACTTCATCAGTAGTAAATTCGAAAAGAGTGTTGTTATACCATTCAGGATTTATGTCTAGTTTGGGGTTATATTCATTTTGTCAAACAGATTTATATATTTGTTAGTTAATATGTTGATATGATGTCTATTGATCAAAGTTTTGTTAAATATGAAGTTTAATATTAGATATATCAATATAAGATCATTGTCTGTTCTGATGTTACCAAATTTGACAGGATCTTTGTATTGGTTAAAGATACTGTTGATTATTGTGATAAGGTTTGTTTGTAATTTATTACATCTTTTAGTAATATTATTATCAATTTGTTATTTAATTTTTTTAATATTTTCTATATTACAGGTATAATATAATGTTTTTATTTATTTTTGGCTAAGCCTAATCAGTTTGTTAATAGATTATGTTCAGCTAATAGAAATGAAAATGTTAAGATTACAAAATATATTAATATAAGTAATAAGTTGGTTATGATAAAGTGAGTATTGAAGTGCATGTTTAGTTTGTCAAATAATATTGCTAAGTTTTTTAAAATAATAGTGTAATTTTGAAGCTTTTGTAGAGAAAATATGTTAAAAATTTCTGATTGTAAATTTTTTGTTAGAAATATGTTTTTTTTTTTTTTTTTTAAATATTAAGGTGAGTACTTGCGACCCAGGATTTTATTAATAGTACATTCAGCTAATGG
>CAJVQA010010363.1:0-11436 GCA_910591915.1 Cetraspora pellucida | reverse complement strand
TAGAAATGGGGGTGTAATGTCACATTGGGTGTCTTAAATAAGTAGCACAAATGTAGTTTAGAAATCTTTAATGTAATCACTTTTATTACTTAATAAAGTTTCTACTTTGGCATAACAAAAAAAAAAAAAAAAAAAAAAAAAGAAATACATCATAACAAAGCAGATAATTAGAAGGTTTAAATGAATAATCTTTTAGATAATTATAGTATAGCATTTAGTATAGAACCTTAGAGCAGACTACTTAAATAGTCAACTAAAAGTTATATATAAAAATTGGTTTTTTTTTGGTGTTAAGATAAACTTTTTGATCTTTTAACTTTTTTTTATGACTTTTAGTAATATGATTCTATGAACTATTACAGAAGAGTATACAATTGGCTATATATATAACTTTTTTATAATACCTATTTAAGAAGTTCACTTGAAGGTTTTTTATCAATTGTTATATCTAACACTGCTGCTTGAATGTTCTACTTTAAACTCTCTGAACCTGTAATCTGTATTAACTTACTAAGTCATATTTAGGTGTTTAGATTATTGTCTCAATTTTAGAACTATTTTATTCTTAAGATAAACTCTTTAAAGCCTTTTGTACTAATTTTTATAACTAACTTAGATATCACTATGGCAAAACCAACACTTGCAGTCAAAGCTTAATTATTAAATTACTATACTTTTGTAAAGTTTACTCAGACCTTTGCATTTACTTTATAGTATAACTTTGATACTTTTAGTATATTTCTGAATTTCACTAAACTTCTAATTCAAATAGCTTATATAGAACTATAACCAGTTTATCAATATATTAAGTTGGCCCAATATTTTTTTCTTTAATTTATTTTGGCAGCCTAGTTGGTAGTATCTTTGAAACTTTAAACTTAGAGGTTTTTGTTTGTCTAGTTACTAAGAACTTGGTATCTGTTTTTCTAAGCTAGCTTTTACAGTAGCATTATCAAAAATCTAGCTATTTCTTTACTTAGATCTTTTCAAATAGACTTCTAGTAATCCAATTTTAACAGATTTATATAGCTACAAGAACTTATTTAGTATTTGTACTACATAGTTGTAAGTTTGCATTTCTCTGTATAACTTTAATATTGTACAGTATCTCATAATCTGCTAGTTATGCAGATATGACTGTTATAACAGATATTCTAATTCAATCATTAGTAACAGTTACTGTAATACAAATATTATATATGTAATTATCCAAATTTTTACCATCAATAGGATTTGAATACTCAACCTACTACTTGGAAAGTTGCCAATTTGAACAGTTTACTAGGTTGTTATACCCCTATATATAACTAGTTGTACTCTCATCTTTGTATAAAATAATTGTAATAACTAATCCAATAAAAGCAATAAAGTATTATTACAAAGTATAACCTTTAATACAAAAAAAAAAAAAGAAAAAAATTAAAGTTCTTATATAGTTTTTTATTTGGTGTTAAGATAAGGTCTTACTTATATCTTTATTAGTATTTTATATATATATATATATATATATATTATATAATATCATAATAAAAACTTTAAAATACAACAAGAAATGTAATTACAAAAAAAAATTTCTAAAATAAGAATTTCTAAACTATATTTATGCTATTAAAAAAGACATCCAATGTAATATTACATCTCTTATTTTCTAATAAATGCTATAGATAATTGTTTCAAATTATTTTTTAGCTAAAATAAGGTTAGAAGAAATCTTAAATAGGAGTTAAGATATTATATAAAGCATGTAGTTAGAGTAAAATCTTGTAGAAGCAATTTGTTAATAGCAGGTGTAATGTTGAAAATTTGTATAGCTCTTGAGAAATTATTAGTAAAGATAGATAATATTGAAAAGTAAATTTTTGTATATTTAGTTTTAGTGATTATATTTCAAGCAAGTTCTCATTAATATTGAGATATGTTGTATGTAAACTATAAGTCTTAATAGCACCAAATAAGAAGATTGTTGGCAAGATTAATCAAAAAGATATTTGTTTATTTGTTTAAAAAGACTTTAATATTATTGTAGTTTGCTATAGAGAAAGTGCCAGATATAGTATATAAGATTGATTAGTAATTAGAATTAGCAAAATTGGCTATGAAGTTTATAATAATATTAAAAATAGAGAGTACTAAGCTATTGGATATTTAAGGAGTATAGTAATCTAGTGAAATGAATAGGTTGTCAACTTCCAAATAGCAGGTCTAGAGTTCAAATTCTAGTGATGACAAAAATTTGCAATTCTTTCTGTGTTATAGTTAACTATCTTCTGTGATTGGTTGGAATAAGATACTTGTAACCTATGTTATGCCAACATGACTAGAAGATCTAAGCATTCATACAACATTGTATAAAGAAACACAAACCAGTACTGAGCAATGTAAATCTAAAATAAGTTCTTAGGTTATATAAATCACAAAAACCAGGTAGGAAGATGGAAGCCTACTTGGAAGACCTGAGTAGAAAAATAACCTGAACCTTTGACAGTGCTACTATAAAGACTAAATCTATGAATTAAAACTAGAACTTGTAAAACTAGGCAAAGAGCTAGCCTTTGAGAAGGACTGAATAGAACCAACCAGGCTGCTGAGACCTGTTCTAGAGAAAAAAGTTACATGCTAAAAAACATGTAAACTAGAGGTGTATACTTATAACCTGCCTTTCTAGGCTATCTGGTTTGGGAGCTTGGTAGAACTTAAATTAAATACAAAAGTAGTAAGAATATGTTGTAAAGTCAGTATTAGGGTTGGATTGAACTTTACAAGGTCATAACTGTTTAATAGTATGTTCTGACTATCAGTGTTGATTTTAGCTATAGCAATACTAGATCAGTTATAAGAATGAGATACAGAAGATTCTGAAAGATTTAGTACAAGGTCAAAGGTTTCCTATATGTAAATGAATCACTTTAATGACTTAATGGCCATGGCATATTTTTACTAGCATCACTAGGATCATTGGTAGACAGAAATAGGTGGATAGATACAGAAACTAGAATAGTTAAATAGGAAACCTATAGGCAGGTTTTAGATATGACAACTAGTGTAGAACCTTTGGGCAGACTACTTAAAATTAGACAATAACTAAAGTTGTACAAATAGCTAATTGTACACTCTTTCTATAATTGCCTTCTGTAGTTGTAATGCAACCATTAGTCAAATATACTATCAATAAAATCCTAGATTGCAAGTATTCACCTTAATATTTAAAAAAAAAAAACTATTAGATATTTGAAGTGAGGTGAGTGTTAATTGGATTGTATTAAGAATTGCTTAGTTTATAGTAGTTTTATTGCCTGTACAAGAAAAAGATAAAGTGTATTTTTAAGATTTGTACATCAAGAGCAAGTTGATGTTATATAAAAATAGAGATAACATATATTAAGATTTTCTATAATAGGCAGATTGTTTGTAAAAATTTTAATATAAAAAGAGTATTTTTGAATGTCATATTCTATGGATTTGATTATTTGGAAGTTGAGAGTCCAGTTAGGTTCTAAGATGTTTTAAAAATATTTAGTATAAACTAGGATAAAAGTTCTTGAATTGTAATGGTATTTTTAATTTTTTTTTTTTTGAAGTTAAGGTGAGGTCATGCCTCAGGTCTGTTTATTCGAACATATTATTACAGTTTGTACAACTTTTTACATTATATATTATCTATTACTATATGTCTAATTAAAAGATGAGACTCAGACTAATTTATCTGCAACCTAAACTTACTAGAGCTAATCTTGTATTCCACTTACACATAACCTGAATTTTTGTTTTATATCCATTTATATTAGATAACCTGCATATTTTCCTTATGTCTTACAACCTATTTAAACAACTTCCAAATTGGTCTACTGGGTTGTTCACTCCTTATAAGCTACCATCTTTGGTCTGCCAGAACAATGCCTTACAGTTCATATTTCAAGCCAGAGTTCTGCTGCTGCTGCTAACTTCCCAATTCAGGTACTAGTAGCACGTATCTTAAGCCAGGTCCCTGCTGTTGCTACTGGTTTGCACTCTTCTGGTCTTAGCATTATTTTCAATGAATTATGCAACTAACCTGCCTTTTTAGTACTCCTTTTTATGATAATAGTCTGAACCTGTTTTGCGAGTTATCTCTTTCAGCTGTTACCATCATAATATTACTATTACTGGGGTATCTTAATCTTGATTGGTGTAGCATTCATGTTGGTATATTCATCTTTATATTGTCATAGACTTCTATATAGGTGTGACCAGAGCTCCAGCTTGGTACCTTTAGATGTACAGAACAGGTTACTTCCTCTATACATTTGCTATCTTTAATATCAGGATGTTCCACAGTGCCAGAGGTGCTTCCAATCTTGATAAGGCTAATTTTTTTTTTTAGCCCATTCACATGTTCACCGCTTCTCTTACCATTCCAGTCTTGGTTACTTCTAGACTATTCTCTCAATCAAATTCTTTTCTTTGGGTCCCAATTAGAACTTATTTGCACAATCCGTTGATTATCCTTCCAAGCAAGTACTCCACGAGTTGGGTGCAGAGATGTTGGTACTGCCTAATTAGGAGGTGTAGGGATGTTGGTACTGCCTTAGCCTAAAGAACTTACATGTGCAATCTTTCTATAACCATAACTTTCTGTAACAGCTGCTTGTTACACATAGTGTCTACACTCCATAATTGGGTCTTCTTTTGGGAATTCCTATTTCGGTCATGTACTGCACTTGGACTTAACCACAGGGCTTCACATTTAATTACTGGCTCCTTATTGGGTTACAGATGCTAAAATCTTTTAATTTTTGCCTTCAGCCAGACCTGAACTGTTGACCTTGACTGTGGGGACATGGAAGCTTAACCACTAAGCTATGGGACCCACACCCCAATAGTATTTTTAATAAAATTATAAATTTTGAATAGTATAAGATAATTATTTTATAGAAAATAAGGTTAAGTAATTAGCATTAATAATTCAAAAATGGATTTGGAAGTTCCTTATTTGGCTAAAGAGTTTGCTTAGTTATAAAATAAATTTGTATGTAATTTAATTTTTAAAAATTGTACTTAAGATTTTTAAGAGTTTTGATATAATTAATAAAGGAAATGATATCTTAATTTTTACTATATAATTGTTTTAAAGAGGAGATATGTTGCAGGTTTTTGATTGCTATTTGGTTGCCAAGATGAATTGTAACAGTAATATTTGATGATATAACTAAAATAAGTGATAAAACTGCTTCAAGTTTAGTATAATTAGTATTAGTATATGATTTTGTACTTACATTAAAATTTATATTAGTGTTTATTTCACAAATTCAGCCTATGTTTGATTTAATATTTGGTGTTTGACAGTCTTTAATAGAACCATTAGTATAAAAGATTAGATTGTCTAAGTTAAAGTTTCTGATTGAAAAGTAGAGTTTGATTAATTGATTTTTATATAAAGTTGATTTAATAGTTTGTTGAATGAGTTGTATTTCAGAAAAAGTTAGGTTTACTAAGTGATAAAAAAGAGGTAAGAGTTGAGGAGATATGTGATTATTAATATAGATAAGTGTAAGAATTTTATTAAAGTCAATTTGTAGTAAATTTTTAGTAAGTTTAAGTTGATTATAAGGAATACTAATAGATTGAAAGTTTGAAATTATTAGAAATAAGACAGAAATAATTATAGTAAATTCAGATGAGTAATTATAATGTTGGTAGAAGTTGATTTGTTGAGAATAGGTTTGTTGTAAAAGAAAAATTTGTTAATTGTTATTATAAAAGATTTTGTAAGAAAAAAAATAGATTGAGATAAAAAAAAGAATGTTTATCAAGTCAATAAAAAAGTTTTTAGAGAGAAAAGTTAAATAAGATCAGATTGTAGTAATATTGTAATTTTGGTTAGAAGAGAAGATTTGTGTGAACCATGTTGGTTAACAGCCTTGTATAGGTTTGTTTGTTTGCAGATATATATTATTTTATAAAAGAAAGTGTAAGTTGTTTGCTGTTGCAATTTGTTCAAAAACCAGGATTCTGTTGTTTTTTAAGCTTTGAATGTTAGGTTGAATAATTTTGAAGAAAGTACATCATATATTGTTTTGTAATTAGTAAAGATTTCTAATAATAGTGAAAAGTTTGACAGTGAGATAATGTGTTTTGCAAGTTGGCAAATATGAAAAATTAGTATAATGTTTTATATTTTGCAATAGTAAATATTAAGTATATCTATTGTGAGTTTAGACTGCCAGATTTTAAGAAGCCAGGCTTTAGTTTGTAGAGTACCAATAGTATTAAATGGAAGTATAGAGTTAAAAATACATTCAATATTAGAATTACTTAATTTTTGTAAAATATTGTTAAGAATTGGTAAGTTAAAGAATAGTGGATTAGTAAAAGTAATATTGTTAGTATTTTTTGCTAGTACTAGTATTTTTAAGATTTAGATAGTAAATATATGAGAGAGTTTAGTTTGAGTATTTTGGTGAATTGGAGTTATTTGTAATAAATATTTCAGAAAGAGTTGAAGAATAAGATTAAAAAGAAAAGAGAAATCTACTCACTCTTATTCTGAAAAATCTACTATAACCCTATTTTTTTTTATTAACTAAAAATATAAAAATCAATTCTTCAAAATATTTACACAATTACTTTTCAATATTATCTCTAATACATCTATTCTAACAATTATCATTTTTTTATTAGACTATATAGATAATATTACTTGGCATTGCAAAGACCTATCCACAATGCAAAATATACTCAATAACATATCTACTCTTTACAAACTTAACAATATTAAAATAAATTTCTCTAAATCAGATCTTCTATATATTAAATCCAAATTATCTACCTTTTTTTCAACTATTTTTACTGTTAATAACTAAACTATTTCTCTTAGAAAACCTCAAGACATTATTTGATATCTAGGTATATTTTATGATAGAAATAGTTTCTTAAAACCAACTCTTAATATTATTCTTAACAAAATTGAAAACTTCTTTAAATACAAAAAAATTACACCATCACAAATTTCAGCACTCTATTTTAGATTTAACTTAAACTGGTTATATAAGGCTATAATCAATAATAATTCTGGCAAGTCAAAAGATATATAATTCTGTAATAAGATTTATATCAGAGGTTGGAATGTCAATTCATTTGCAGACATCTTGTAGTCTTGTAATATTAATTTTATTAAAGACTTTAGACATATCTTGAAATAATATCCAAGCTTCTTTGTTATTAGCTTTGTAATATTCAATTGCAATATATAGAATTTGAATTGGAGTATAGATAGAGGAATTTTTAAAGACTGCAAAGTTAAGATTAGAAAGAAGATTATTAAAAATAATAATCTTGTCTAGTCTGGATATAAAAATTTTTATAAAAGTTTTCTTAAAAGGTTCAATGATGGATATAGGTTGTACTTGAGTAAGAGTATAGTTTCAGTTTGATTTTTTTAGAATAAGGAAGATATTGAAAGATTTCTATTTTGTAGGAACTTTTTGAAGTTAAAAACATTTGTTTAAAAAGAGTCTAAAAAAGTTTTGTACTTTGGAGCTTGCATATTTAATATATTTATAGCAAATTTAGAGAAACTAACAGCTTTTTAATTTGAGAGATTAGAGATAATCTTTTGCTATTCTTGTTGTGTAATTTCTTGAATAAGATTTTGGTAATAACTTTCAAATTTCAGATGTGGTTTATACAGATCTGAATATTTACTAGTTGGTAAAATAGTTTTCAAAGATTTGGATTCAAAATAAGTATTAAAATATATATAAATTGCATTAAGTATTTTATTATAGTCAATTAAGAGTGAATTATTTGTTTTTTTGTTTTTTTTTATAGTCAAAGTCTCTGTCTTGAAGATACAATATTTTTATTCAAGTATATTAGAACATGGCATGCCACTAGAGGCTTACTTTACATTAAAGGTTACAACTAGCCATACATGCACTTTTGGTGTCTAATAGAAACTCAAGACACTAGGCAAGAAAATTAGTACAAATTTATTAAAAATTTAAAGAAAATAGTTTGATACTTGATAAAGAACATAAAAGGATGGCAGAAAATTCTTTAAAAGAAAAAAAAAATAAATAAAAATAAAAACAAATAAGACAAATAGAAAATAACAGACAAAAAATGTGAAATAATCAAAACTAATTAAGAAAAAATAACAGTTAGCCTTTTGAACAAGCTATACAAGAAGGTAATACTTAACAGAGTAATTAAATAAACAAAAAAATAAACTAGACTAGTAATTGAATTAGAACTAATTAAAGAAGCAAAAATAGAACATTATAAGAAACAATTTAGAAAAAAAAATATAAAATTAGAAAAAATATCAGAAAGCTGAAAAGAAATTTATAAATCACAAGACTAGATTAAAGAAAAATGATATAAAGAAATGAAAAAAGAAATTAAAAAAGAAGAATAGGATGAAATAATCAATAAACTTAAAACAGGAGCTGTTTCAAAAATATCAGAAATAAGCTATATCCTAATTAAATAAGCAGAAAAAAAAACACAAGAGGTTTTCAGAGCCTATGCAAACTTGTGTTTGAAGACAGAAAAGATACCAATAAAATAGAAAATAGCACAAGTATATTCAATACTAAAAGACATAAAATAGGAATATAGTTTAAACAATATTCAATTAATAGCACTAATTGAAACATTCAGAAAGGTTGTAACAAAGTTAATAACAAAAAGGCTTAATAAATATTTGCTGAGAAGGAAATCTTAAGGGACCAAACTATGCAGCTCTACTAGAAAATTTAACAAAACAACTAGTATATGTTCTAAACATGATAATGAAAAAGACAAAAGAAAAGAATAAAGAGCTGTAAATACTTTTATAAGATATGAAAAAGGCATTTGACTCAGTTTTGCTCAAAAGTCTGAAGTTAGCTCTACAAAGAGTCAAAATATTCAGAATGACAATCAAGTACATTCTAAACCTTTTTTATAAAAGATAGTTTAAAATAATTATAACATATGGCCTAACAGAAAAAATAACAATAGAAGATAAAATAGATCAAAATAAAGTAATATTACTACTAATATGACAGCTCATTACTAGAAAAGATACAGAAAAATAAAAGGTTAGGTTATATAGTAGAACAAGAGATTAAAAAAGAAATACATTATAACAATATCACAAGCTATTGCCAAGTAGCAATCACATATGCAGATGATACAATGTAAATTGCAAATAATAAAAAACAATTGTTAGAAACTATAAAGATAGCAAAAGAGTTTTTCAAAATAAATGATATAAAAATAAATAGATCTAAATCAAAACTAATAATAATGAATAAAAGTTAAAAAAAAGAAAAAAATTAACTTTTGGAGAAAGCAAAATAATAGAAAAGCCAAGAAACAAGATAGTTGTTCATTAGAAATCTGGCTAAACAATAGAATGCAAGAAGTCTTAGTAAAAAAAAAACCAAAAAAATAATAAGCTAGACAATAAGAGACCTTAAGCATAAGAAAATAACAATAATCCAAATTGTATATATAAATAATATAGTAATAATACCAAAATTAAGCTACATATTGCAATTAACAAAAATATCAAAGAAAAGGATAAATGAAATATACCAACTAATAATATGTTTGACAAAACAAAAAAGCAACTTATCAAGAACACTAGAGAACTGCATAATAGAATATAAGAACCTTGGTAGTTGCAAAACTCTGTGACAAGAACTAATAATAAAACAAATAAGAGGCCTAGTAGCAAAAATAAACAGAAAAGATAAACTAAGGCAGCTAACAAAGTTAAGAATAATATAAAGTTATCAAAGAGCAAGTTTAACAGAAGACATATAGAAAATAAGAAAATTGCCAGATAACAAATCATGTTAGAAGAACAATTTAGCCTGTCTAACAATAGTTAAAGTAAAAGAGTTAGAAATAAATATAAGCATAAAAAGTGAATTATAAACAGCAACTAGTTATGGATTCAAAATAATTAAACTATAAAATCATAATTGTAGAAAAGAAATGAGACTAAAATAAGTGAAGCAGAACTAATATATTTAAATCAACTACTCAATATAAAAAAAAAAGACTAATAACATAATAGTAATTTAAAAGCTATTAAAAACAATTGAGTAAAAACAAAAAGGCAGAGTGGTTCAAGATAATAAAAACAAAAGTGCTAAACAGATTTGAAAGCAGAAAAGTCAAAAAACAATTCAAGACAAGCTGATATAATATACAGACAATGAAGATTAAGTAGAGAAGTCTGTCAAAGAACAGAAAAAAAAAGAATGAATAGTACATAGTGCAATAGAAGATAGGCAATTGGAAAAAATAGATAAAAAAAAAAAAACTACTAATAGAATACTGGCAGATGCATAATATAGAAAATAACTTAATAACTAAAATTAACAAATGCAAGAAGTGTACAAAAGAAGAAGAAATATTAGAAAATATCTGTCAATATTGAATAAGAATCAACAACAAGATAAATATGATTTTAGATATGCTAATAGAGAAAAATAACAATATAATTAAGACAGCTACCAACCAACTAATAGAATATATGAGAATAGAGAAGTTGGAAGAAAATGAACAAAAACTAATAGAACTTAAAATGTTAGAAGGTTTTAAAATAAAGTTAGTTAGAAACAAAAGCTAGAAGAAAATATTATTTAAGAGTTAGTAGAGATTTTAAAAAAAAATATATCAAGAGACAAAAACAAATAAATAATATATACAAATAGTGCAGCAAATAGAAGAAACAAAAAAAAGACAATAGAGGATAGTGATCCTAATATAGTGGTTGGGTTGTCATCCTCCAAGTAGCAGGTCTAAGGTTCAAATCCCACCTATAATGAAATTTGGAAATTATATCTGCATTATGGTAACTGTCTCCTGTTGATCAGTTGGCCTCATGTGGCTGTTATCCAGGTACACCAGATTGGGTCCCCCTGACTTTGGGAGCTCAGGCATCTATGTGAAGTGTAATGTTACATATACATAAAGGAATGTTAACCAGTGTTGCATAAGACTTTAGTACAAACCCATGATAAGACCACCGAGCATAAAAGACTAAGGAACTAAGGTGATGAAAACCCACTTAGAAATTTCCGAGTAAAGAGGTAGCATGAACTTTTGACGGTACCATTGAACTAGTTGAAGGCTATGAAACATTTTCATAGGAACTGAAGATTAAAACCAGATAACAAATATATATAGAGAAGCATATAACCAATCAGGCTGCTGGGTTCACTAGAGGAAAAAGATACAGAAGTATATCATACCAAGCTATCTGAATTGGTAGTCTGAAATGAGACTGATGGTTCTGAGTTGTGGCTAGTAGAAGATGATGAAGAAGATGCCAGAAAGATAGGTACTGAGGTTCTAGTAAACTTTACAAGAGTAGAAATAATGTAACATAGTGGTTAAACAGGTAACCTCTGTGACTGCAAGTGTTAGGTAACTATAGCATATTGCATAAAACTAGGT
>CAJVQA010010362.1:0-11436 GCA_910591915.1 Cetraspora pellucida | reverse complement strand
TAATAAACAGCTTTTGACTATAAACTGTATTGATACTTCCCCTCTAGGGTAATTCCTACAGGCAAGGTTTATCTCCTTTTAGTAAAATAAAGTAAAGTTATTAGTATTGCATTATCTTTCCTGAACTGCCTTAGAGAAGAGTATAGTTTCTTGACAACATCTAACAGAAGCTATACTTCCCTCTTAGACACCGCATATACTCGTAAGGGATTTCCTGTGCCGTGTCATCATTATAGTGTGAAAATTAAGAAGGCTTTTACCTATAACACCACATATATGAGATGAGGCAGTTTGAGTTTGTCATCAAGGTTGGTAGATGGTCCATCCTTTATTGTCTGTTTCTGAGACAAGTTGAGCAGTGTATGCTTTATAAGAGGTTAGGAATTCTTGCTCATAAAGGTTAAGCTCTTTTGGGTCTGTTATTGTTGGTTGGGCTAGCAAGACATGGTCACTTTCATAGGTCATTGGTACTAAAACCTTTTTGTTATTCTACTTGAATGAATAACAACTATTATTTTAATTATATCTAGCACCAACTTTCTTGGACCAGTCATTACCAAGAAGAATAGAGTAGGAGGTAGCAAGAACAACTTCAACAGTGATTGAAATAGTCATTCCTTCAATTTCTACAAAGAGGTTTTTAATAATTCCTAGAGGGTGTGTAGAAGTACCAGTTGTTGTAACAATTAGGCTAGTAGAGGCTTGTTCAATTTTGAGTCCTAATTCTTTGACAGTTTGATGAGCAATTATGCTATCAATAATAGCTTGGTAGGGTCTGTTTCTAAGTCAGATATTACATTTTACAGAGGTGGTATAAGTAGAAAATTAAACTAAGTTTGCATTTTTGGCTTCTTCATACAGATATGCAGACATAGCTATATGAATAGAAGAGTTGTCGAAGAATTGTTCTCATTTCTTTGGTGTTGTAACAGAAGAAATAGAGAAGAATCTTCATAGCCAAGATAGTTAACATCTCTATAGTAGGGTAAGAATAAGCAAAAACTAGTTCTTTTTCTATTACTATTATAGGAGTCTAAGTATCTGCTTCTTTCTCTAGAGTTTTCTTTTTTTCTAGAAGGATTTCAATAATAAGATCTGTCATAACTTCAAGAGCAGAACCTTTGGTTGTGTCTATTATTTCTTCTATAGTTATCTTTTTAGTTGGATCATTGTTTAGCTTGTCTGATTTTACATTTAGCAATAAAATATTCTGCATGTCCACAGTAGTAGCAGCAATGTAAAACTTTGACTTGAGGCCTGTTAGAGTTAAGTGTAGCTGCATAATTAACAGATTGAGGTTAGGGTGGTTGCTGTTGCTGTGTCAAGTTGATACTAAGTTTGGCAATCTGTCCTATTAGCTGTTTGATGGCTTGGTCTGTTTTTGTAGTAATGTTAGCAGCTATTATATGTCCAGTTTTTCATTGTTTTGTAGTAGTAATAGCAGTATTTAGGTTAGCTGGTTCACTAGCTTGCACATTGATGAAAAATTCAGAGTGTAGTCCTTAGATAAATAGTTGTTTGGTGAAGTCAACAGGAAAAGCATCATTAGGGTCAACTCATCTTTTTAATTGTCTAAAATAATTGACATAGGCATCTACTGCATCTGGGCCTTGTTTGATATTAAAAAGCTATTTCTACCAGATAGCTTTTGTTTAGGTATATAGAAGTGAAGTCTAAAAAAATGTTTAAAGCTTTTGTTTTGGTTGGCATTATCATCAAAAGCATTTGGAGCAAGGTTAAGACTTTGCTACCAATCTAATGCAATTTCTTTCAAGTATACAGGAGTAAGTTCTAATTTTCAAGTAGCATTCTACTTGTTAGCAGTAGCAGCTCTTCAAAAATCTTCAAGCCATTGTTCTGAGTTTTGGGTTCTATTTTCATAAAAGAAATCAGCTTTCATAAGAGCTTTTTTACTTCTGTTTAGGACATTAGTAAAGTCAGCTATAGCTTGTGCAACATCTTGTAAAGCTTGTTATGCCATGTTATCAAGTGGGTCAGGAAGGTTATTAAGAATAGATGAAGATAGAAGAAGAAGTTGAGGTTGAGGTTGAATAGGTTGAGGTTAAACAGTAATAGATTGAAGTAGAGAAATAACAAGTTAAGGTGAAAGTAAAGGAAGAGGACTATCTTTAAAAGTTTGTTGTAAATCAGTAGGAGTATGATCTGGACTAGAGGTTTCTGTAAGGTCTACAGAAGCAATAATATATTCTTCTGTTTCTAAATTATCAGTGAGTAGTAGAGGGATTTGTGAAGTCTAATCAGAAGTATAGTGACTTTCAGAAAGTTCAGTAGATGTAACTAATTTACTATATAGAGCTAAGCTATTTGCTAGGTTTTATATGTAGAGAATATTATTAGTAAAAGTAATATCAGTAGTAGGTGGTAGGATAGGACTTCCTAAATTTCCAAGATGTTGACTAAATTCTCTGGTTTTTCAAAATTAAAACTTAAAGAAGTATCAAGGTGAAGGTCAAAAGCATTTTGATATTTGAAAAATAAGATAGGAAGTTGAAAGAGGTTAGTATATCTTCTAACTAAAGTTAAAGCAATTGTTCTAGGATCATCAATGTTTTGTTGGTATTGACAACTAAAAATAATATCTCTAATACAGAGGTAAATTGTGATTCGGTTTGGATATAGAATAGTAAAAATAGTAAAGTTGTTCTAAGTTTTGGAGAAATAATATTGAGCTGCAAAGTTGGTTTGGTACCAAGTCCAAAATTGTCCAAAATCTGAGTGAGGGCTAGTATGTTGAGGGAAGTAATACTGAAGACAAGATAAATCTGGATGCTATACTTGGAGTATGTTTACTGCAAGGTGAGATCCAGTTAGATGTGCTTGTTAATGGCTTTGAATGTTTTCATTGTAGAGTTTAGCAGTAGTATGAACCATAAAAGATGTATTTCTATATTCAGAACTCTGCCAGAATAACTAATATTTGATTGGGTTTCTTGCTAGAATAACTTTTTTAATACATTCAGGTCTTTTGCTAAGATAACTTTTCCAATATGTCTGGGTTTCTTGTCAGGATAACTTTTCTAATACATTTAGGTCTCTTGCCAAGATAACTTTTCCAATATGTCTGGGAATGTTTCATCTGAGATAACTTGTTTACTCTAAAAATTTAACTTTTCTGCCAGAAGGCACCAAATGTTATAGGTGAAAGCCTTCTTAATTTTCATACTATAATGATAACATAGCACAAAAAATCTTTTACAGATATATGTGATATCCAAGAGAGAAATATAGCTTTTGTTAGACATTGTCAAGAAACTATACTCTTCTCTGAGACAGTTTAGAAAAGGTAATGCAATACTAATAACTTTACTTTATTTTATTAAGAGGAGATAAACCTTGCTTGTAGAAATTACCCTAAAGAGGAAGTATCAATACAGTTTATAGTCAAAAGCCGTTTATTAAAGTAATAACAAGAAGGACTATTTTTAGGTTTCTGTTCCTAAAGAATCTCAAAATGTGTTTACAATATTAAAGAGAAGAGGAGTGTCTGTTGCTTAATTGCACTTGAAGAATTTAACAGGGTTTATATATCTGTAAGCTAAGCAGCTAAGCAGCCAAGCAACTAAGCAATAAGCAACTAAGTAACTAGAAGGTTCTAGCACTAATGACTAATAATTATTAAGTGACTAATTACTAAGCGACTAAGTGACTAAGCGACTAAGCAACTAAGTAACTAAGTGACTAAGTGATTACTAATTAACTAGGAAGTTCTAGCAACTACTAGTAATAATAATAATAATATAATAATAGAATAACAAATACTAAATAATAATAATAATAAAATAATAATAATAACTAATAATAATAAAATAATAATAATTTGTTCTATAACATTAATGAAAAAAAAATTAAAAAAAATGAAGATTCTAGTATACTCCTAAAAAATCTAACAATAACATCATTACACTTAACAACAATAACCACAATCTTAAATTTTTCTACAAACAACCAAACTAAACAAAACCTAATCCAGAACTCAAACAATACAGATGCTGCTTTTCTTTTGCCAATGCAGATAGAAAAAACAAACAACTCAGTTCTATTCAACCAAATGCCTTAGTTTAACCTGGATATTAGCATCTTAGAACAACAATCCAATATGAAAATAGAGCACACATCAACAAATATAGAGGATAACAACAATAAAGAAACCTGATCAACTGATACAATACTCAAAGAACAGTTACAAAAAAAAATATCATACTGCTAAGCATAGTTAAAAACCTTCTAGAGAGAACTAGAAAAACCTCAAACCCTTACTTCAAAGCTGATAAAAAAAGAGAATAAAAAAAACATACACAGACAACCCTAAAAAAAATCAAACAAGAAAAACTAGAATTATTTGATGCAACAATTTGAATATAACAAAAAACCAAAAATGCATTAACCTTGCTTTAAAACTTGAAAAAACTGATTAGATACAAGTTGTTAATAAAACCAACTACTATTAATATTCCAATAGCAATAAAAGCAAAGTTCTTTTACAGAAACACAGCCTTCTTTAGAAGTTTTACTTAAGTTTTAGCAATTAGACCACAACATCAGAATGAATTTAACAGCTTATTTTCTGATATCTTGGATGCATATAAAAAACAGTATAATGTATTAGTACTAATAAAAAAAACTGAGACCAAATCTTTGAATTATTGCATACAAAGCTGGCACTAGATTATCTAACTAATCTGAACTTCAACCTATTAGATGTTTGAAAAATCACAAAATATATTTTCTACTTAATTAGTTTTGTGAAAATTCAACAGAACTTAGATTTTGAAACAACAAGAAAAGCAGTCTTAGAACTAATGAATAAAAAACTAATTCTCTTGCCTGATAGACCAGAGCTTATTTTAGACCATCTGACTCAAGCTATCCCCTTTGACTTACCTATTACAAGCTGCCAGGTTCTCACACTGGCAGTTAAAATACTGTGATTAATATTTTCCTTTGATAAGTTATTAGATAAATATATTGCAGACAATCAGAAAACTTTACTAGCTTTATACAAAGATTTGAGAAATGAAGTACAACACCTCTTCCCTATTGTAGACAGAGCTGAGCTAAAAAAGCTAGCTTATTATAAAGAGATCTTACAAAAATATTATATTTTTCAGCAAATTCTAGCTGAATATTTTGATTTATTAGCATCAAAATGCCTTTTGCCTTCTACTTTACAAGACTTAACACTCAGATTAAGAGAGAAATTTTCTTTTCTACCTGAAAGTTAAAATAATTTTAAGGAATATGTCAGATTACTATGCATAGACTATTCCTTTATCAGACTACCTAATGATTATATTATTTCTCAAAGATAACTATTTATAGATCTAGCAAATTTAAAAATATCTAACTTTACATTTCTAATGCAGAGCACAAAAGAAATAAATGTTTTTATCAAATGTATTTCATGAATCTACAATATACTATTACTATTGCTACAAACTTATTGCAACTTCAATTACACAGATCTTCCAAATCTGCCTAAAGATGCCAATTTAGTCACTCTGGTCAATCTAACTTTACCAATATCAACCTCTAAAGAGCTAAATATAGCAGTCAAAGCATTATGAGAGCATTATTATTTTTATGCCATATCTTAGTCTTGGATCTAAATAAAAAGAAAAAAAAGACAGCCAGAGATTGGATTAACTTTGTTTAAACTACTATCAACAGTAAAACAACTTCAGTTAGCTTTTAAACAAAAACAAATTACAAATATACATATTTCAATACAGAAACATCACAATATTTAATTAGTTATGAAAACTCTCAAACAAAATTTCACTTATTACTCTTTACCAGAATACATCTTTAACCTCATAGACTTATCTAAACCATTCTTTAAAATTTTCAATTCACCAAAACAAATAACAACTACATATATACAAATATTAGATATAGAAGAAGATAACAATATGGATTACTAATAAGCACAAGCCATTATATAAACAATCTGCCTTCAGTAGATAATGAGAATAAAACAAAAAAAATTAAACTAAACTTAAATGAAAAAATTAACATAACTACATACAACATTAGAGGCATTAATAATATACTAAAAATGCAAAACTGAATTGAACATTATATAGAATTAAATATACATATAATTTCTATTACTGAAACTAAACTAAAAGACTTAGTAACAAAATCTTATACCAATTCTTTTTACAAGATATACACATCTAACTTTTCATCATATGACTCAAATCAAAGAGAGGCTAGTTTGAGAACAGCTTTATTAGTCTGCAACCAATTACAGCCCTATATTTATAATATTAACACTCTACCTGGTATTACAATTTGTGTCAATTTCTTTTTTCCAAACAACAACAAGTTCCACATTATTTTAATATATCTCTTTTTAAATCATTCTTCATTTCTAAAACAAACATAATCCCAAATTTGTTTCTGAATTACTAAGACCAGATCTTGAAATTGGCATTTAATTATCTTGAATGACTTCAATGTAAATCAGCACAGAAACAAACAACTTTCAATTTTCACTAACTTAAATGCTGCCAATTTAACTAGCTTATTAGATTTTCATAACATACAAACACCTACTTGACATAATCCTAATTCAATCAGTCAAATAAATAATTTTTGGATTTTTTTAGATATACTTCTAGCCTTCAATCTACCAATAATAATTAATACTACTTATATTACAAACAGTGATTATCACATACTAAACACAACATGGCATACCAATTTCTATTTGCTGAAAGCTTCTAGAAACAAAAAAAAGAAAAAGAAAATATATTTATATAAAAAAACTATAGCAGGCATATGAAATGAATTTGCAAACTTAGTAAACATATTATTTAATTTTTAAGAAACCTTTTTATCAAATATGAATAAAGACAATATTAATAAAACATAAAATCATTGAGTATCAAAAATAAAAAAAGCAATGAATAAACATATTCCTTATACCTTTACAGCCCTACAGCCTTTTTTTGCTATATTGCTAAAAGCAACAAAACTCTATTTAGCTTTAAAAAATATTAACAAATGTCTATAACAACTATCAAATAGAACAACAAACACAATAGCTCAGACTAATCAATATTTAACTAAAGCAGTCACCTTAGCAGAAATTAGCATTGCTCTTATTACTCAAAAGGAATTTGCTTATTTATAACTAAACACTATAAATCGAGTCAAACAATATAAATATACAATTTGGCAAGCATACAATTATGAAAAAAAACAGAAACAAACTAAATGCATTAAGTTTTATATTAACTACAGATATTCTAACATTAAAGACAATACTAGTTGAATGCTAGATAGTACTTTACAAAAGCGAGCAAAACCAATTAGTTATGAAAAAGTTATAATATCTGATAGTGTAATTACTAACTAAAAAGAGATTAAAGAAGCTGTATGCACCTATTTTAAAAACTGAATGAAAAATAACTCTTCTAACAATTTATTATATAAAGAATAGAAGCCATTTTACTTTTTACTTCAGCATATATAAAATAATATTTACAATACTCTTCTCTTACTTATTTCAATAACTGAATTGATACAAACAATAAATCTAGCTTCTAAAAGAAAAGCAACTGAACCTTCTGGAATCACAAATGAAGTTCTTCAGTAGTTGCCATCCTTAGCTCTTTCAGTTCTACTAAATATCTTCAACAGCTATATAACACAAAAAATAGTCTCAAACCAATGGTTACAGGCTAATATTTGGCTAATTTCTAAAAAACAACAATATAATTATAAACTAAATACTACCTATTCTATTACACTAATAGACTACACTAGAAAAATCTTTACAAAAATTTTAACAAATCATTTGACAGATATTCTGGTTCACAACCAAGTGCTCTTCCCTTATAACTTTGCAGCTTTTTCTTACTAATTAATACTTCAACCTATCTTTCAACTTATCTACATCCTAAAAGATGCAACTATAAACTAAAAAGAGATTTGAATCCTGTCTCAGAATATGTCAAAAGCATTTGACTTAATTTATATATCAATTTTATGCAAATCTTTCAAAAGAATATATTTATCCAACAAAACAATTAACCTGCTATCATATTTGCTTTACCATTATACAAACAAAGTTATCACTAGTTTGGGACCAACTTAATTCTACTCTGTTAAAGATGGAGTAGATCAGGAAAAAATGATCTTACCACTTTTTTGGAAGATTTATTCAACCTTCTTATATCTAGAATCTATGCAGAATACTAGAGATTTACTGAAGAGATTCTATCTATCTGCTCAAAAGAAATTCATATTTCAGTAATAGTATACATAAATGACTCTTTATGGATTGCATCCAATAAAACCTCTCTTACCAATATCTTTCATACAGCTTCTTTCATTTATAATTTTGCCAATATAAGAGTCAATTCTACTAAATCAATTCTAGCAACAAACTCAAAAAACTTAAATAATAATATAACTTTCAAAAATGAACAATTAATCACAATCGCTAGTAAAACACCATTTAAGTATTTAGGAGCATAGTTCTCTACTAACAAAAAACAAATATCTGTTCAAAAAAAATTATAGCTAAGGCAACAATTAATTTAAAAAAGCTACAATTTGCTTATATAACAGAAAAACAAGCAATCTATATAATAAATAGTGTTATCTTTTCATATTTGCTCTATAGATTATACTCCACATTTCTTTCTAATACTCAAATTAATACACTTAACAAGATCTGTACTAGTTTAGTCAAATACAAAGCAAGGCTGGCTTGAGGAGTTCCAAACTCATTCTATTCAACCCAAATATCTATATCTTAAGCAACCTAGCTTAGGTTTAACTTTCTTCTTTAATAATAGTGCTTCAGAAAATTTAAACTATCACAGTTTCAATTTTTTTTTCTTTAAGTTATAACTACAACAATTACAAGACTCTGCTTTTACTAATACTTTTATTCTCACTCAACTTTCAGTTTTTCTAGCTTTACAATTAAATATACAAACTAGCCAAATAGTGCTTGCACTTTATGCCTTAAATTTATAGACCTCATAAAATGGTAACAACTGGCCCTATTCCAAGACTTTTACTAGAACTTTAATAAACCAAATTCTTTTAAATCATCTTAGAGCTTTTTATCTTAAAGAAAAGCTAAACAATCATAACATTGCTAGCATAGAACAATTCCTAAATACAACTAAATCAGAGCTTCTAGAATGAAACAATTTTTATCATAACATCAAAAAAATACCAAGAAGATGCTGTCTACACTAGTTTCTTATAGTACAAGACTTAATAACAGCCTTAATTAATTCTTCATCAACATTTTCATATGTAAACCCTTACACCTTGTCTTAATAGAATTCTAATAAGAAAGGTTAAATAATTACAAATAATTCTATTATTGGCAAGATACATAATCCTTATAACAAAGTTCTTAAAGCTTGACACTATATTATAAAGCCAAACAACATACTATCAGTATGTGCAAGCTGTAATCTAAGAAATCAATCATATCACTCCAAGCATTGCTACTTTAATGTAACAACACCACTATACAACATACAGATAGACTGTAAAAAGAAAATCTACTTAAACATTGCTAATTTTAAAAAGGCACTAAACTATACTATATCAATAACTGTAACTTAAGAACAAATATAAGATGCAAACCTAATACTAGAAAAACCTCTATATTCTTTTAAAAATCCTCCAATTAACCTTTGAAAAACACTAACAGAAGCTAACTTCACTATTAAGACATTAACAATTCACTTAACCTTTAACTGACAAATAGTAAACAACAACTCACAAATAGTAACAAAATACTATATACAAAACATTAATACCTGTTTTGGTTGCTTTACTAACTAATGGCCTTCACACACAAGTACAATGCTCAATCTACTAAACTTCATTCTTACTATAATTAATTCATATACAGAAGTAAACATCTGTACAAACAATTCTACCTTTACTGAGTATATCAACTTGGTAACTTCTATTAAGCTTTATAACTATTCTGCACTAGACAAGTAGCAGTATATATATCTTATTCTAATTTTAAAAGTGCTTTCATATAATTGGAAACTCAACATTACTTTGAACTAAAATACAAAAATTAAAGAAACTACAAGCATAATTTTTTATTAAACCTAGCACTACAATGCTTTTTATACAACTGCTTTGTTTCAAGACTTCTTAACAAACTATGTGAATACCTTCTAAAAACTACTTTAAAACATATACATCAAATTACAAACCAGCTGTTATAGTTTTACCAACAACAAATTTCAGATTGGTACACATCACAAAACAACATAAATTGGGCTTCTACATTAAAATACATTTTTTATAAAGAAAAACTACTAGCTTTAAACACTAATCTATCATCATTGGCAATTAAGAACTTCAAGATCAAACTACTATCAGAAAAACTTTCAACTTATCTGTTACTGCATTAGAGAAATGAAAAAAAAATATTCAAACTATTTATATTTAAAATGCTATAATGCTTTTGAGAACATCATTCATCTATTAACTTGCATTCAAAATCACATACAGTTTTCAATTCTAATCAAACAAACAGTATATAAAACTTAACAAAAATTGAAAATACTATGTTCACACTTAGATGCTTTTGTCAAAATATTTGTTACTATATATATAACTAAGCAGATACTACTAGAACTTACTACTAAAGACACATTAGCACCTTTTGACACAAATAGTCATAGGCACAAATATGCTTTACTAATACATTATAACATTATTACTACAATATACAAAACAATTTGGCTTGTTTCTAAAAAATCAAATCATGATTTAATTTTTCTAACCTCTGTCTAATACAGATTTTGATACTAAACAAAACTAAACTATTGGCTTTATCTTTTATAGAAAGAAAATTAGTTAGATATATAAACAATAAACAATCTTCTCTAACACATCTTCTTGAAGACTAGAAGTTTAGTGACCATTCTAGCAAAGAATAGATTAAGAGTAAAGTAGCTCTTACTCTTATTTCTCCTAATATAGTTTTTTTATATGTATCTGTTATATATATATACAATTAACTATAAATAAAAGAGATAGAGGATAGACCTCTTTTTTAAAAAAAATAAAAATAAAAATAAATATGATAATAATAAAAATAATTTAAGATAAATATACTATATTATTGTGTAGCTAAGAATTTATTTTATTAATTTATTTGATTTAATAATTATATTTTTAATAATCTTTAATATATTTTAAAATGTTTTAAAACATTTAAAATATTCTTTATAAATAAACTTTTTTACTATTAGTTAAAATTTTATTTAAAATTATAATATATTAATAATTATAAAAAAAATAGAAAAATATCTTTTCAGCAATCACTTGAACTAAACTTTCCAAAAAGCTGAACTACAGAAAATGATATAGTTAATATATTAAACTTTATAAAAACCTTTCTGAAGTACT